>JABUQX010072977.1:0-37500 GCA_015478945.1 Trachelipus rathkii
CCACACACACCCAACAGAACACCAATAAGGAAACACCTCATGCAGACCCTACCAAAATCAAACAGTCCCTTTTATTCACCAAAGGATTTAATTGCACATGATTCCTTCCCTAACCCTTCCACTCACAATTTTTCCTACTAGACTTGCATCGTCCGTTCCTTTTCCATTCAACCTAAATATTTTAAATTCAAATACTTGTTTCAGTTGCCTTACCTCCAACATAATTACACTGCAAACTCTTTTCATCTACACCATTAATACTCTTACTCTTATCTAATATATCTTGCAAACCCCCCACTCCTTTAGACACCCTCCCAAACTTTTCTACCAAATTTCTCAAACATATTCTTCAAATCACCAAAACGATGTCACGAAAATTTCATCAAGTGTATTTAATAAGCAGAAAGGCACCTATCCGACTATGTCTTCATTCGCCCACCATCATAGCATCTTCAAAAGACGACACCAACTTTAATTCTTTCATTATTCTAACAGATTAAATAGGCGCCTATTATGACATATAACACACCCAATGCCTCACTCCACTTTAATATTAAAAATCATTCACTTCTCCACCTCCATTTCATTACACTGCACATAGTTAATTCCTATATCAACATAATCATACTTTTGTTCCATTTCAGAAGGCCTACAAAGCCACATAATGTGTCATTTAACAGCTCTGACACAGAGCCTTCCATTAATGTCACTGTCAAGCACTGCTGCAAAATTTATACAACCTAAAGAATACAGTCTTGCTTGCTATACCATCTCATTTTCTTATTTATTTGCTACAATGTAGAAATTTGATTCTACACATCCTCATATCCATTTACAAAAATGCATCTTGTTCATTCAATAACTTAGCCCCTCAGTCAATGCAACGCCCTTTTTAGTCAGAGATAGCAACAGCAGCAGTATTATGCTTACACCTAAACCACAAAAATATAACTAATTGCTCATATAAGTTATCCTACAGTTTTAAGCTTATCACACTTTACACTATTTCAAGGAATACTAGTCACATGCTCTCTTCCAATCCTCAGAATTATACTATAAACGCTTTGTTTACACAACTTCCATTTCTGGTCAAATCACAAAATCACCTCTATCTTGATCTTATTAATGGGGTGAACTTTATTTAAGTAAATGGCTTTGATGATTTTCAACTTTTCTCAAATTATACTTATTATCTTCTCCCTACTAAATATCTCATCCCCAAAATACCTACTTCTTTTAACTCCGTCAAAACCACACACCATTTCACTATCAACCTTCATTTTTGAGGAGGGGAGAGAGTATACAGTTATGAAAATCTGCTCATTTATCACTTTTTTTCTCACTACGCAAGAACAACTGTGTGTTGTGTCGGCGTGACGGTGTGCGCTGCGCTATTTCCTACCATTATACCCCTCCTGTCCCCTCCTTCCTTCTCATTCCTCCTTGCCTCCCTATTCCTCATCTCCCTCCCTTTCCTGACCTTTCCCTACTTTTCTTTGTGCTCGTTTTCCTCCTTTTCACCGCGTGTGTGGCGCGATGCGCTGTGTTCCTCTTCCTCTGTTTCCTTCCTCTTCCCCTTTATCATCCTCCTTATCCTCCTTCTCTCCTTTCCTCCTTTCCTCCTACCTTTCGCTCCTTCCTCACTTTCCTCCTTTCCTCCGTTTCCTCTCTTTCCTCCTTGCCTCCAATTATAATATATACCGTTACACGTTTGTTGCAGAGGATCTCATATGTGTGGTTGAGTACGATGCAGATCCGCACGAGTCCAGTGTAGTGAGCTGTGTTGTGTACTTCTTGCAATCGACCTATTACATTCCAATTCATTCACTAAATTGAAATTATTTACAATCCTATTTGTCACTCTTACACACTTTTATTACGAGTGCTGCAAATAGAATGCTGCGTTTCATTTGAGTCTAAGATTTGCTTAGTTATCGTCTGTTCGACACTCATGTCTATGACTATATTACAAGCGACTCTTACATCATATTTCACTAATTTATAGCTCTGTTTATTTAAACTTTCTGAGTGCTATTTCATCATTCCATCTTACGCTGTCTTTATATCTTTCATCCTTCATGCCACCAAGAGACTAGCTATAATTATACACAGAACATACCTAATCCGATCTGATATGTTCCATCCCCAATCCCAATCCATCACTGCATCCCCATCCCTCAATCCACATATCACTCAATATGACTTAGGAATCCTATCATCATACATTCAACTTCTCCGTTCACAATAAAAAAAATTAATCCAATTACTCTTCACCTTCAACACACTCATCTCTACATACAGCATATAGTTATCGCTTCGAGGAGTAATTCATACTTTTGGCTGATAGTTCTTGTGCTTACAAAAAATAAACATTTACACACCTCTCTTATACCTAAGAACGTTAATCACATCCTAGCAACTTTCATTTTCTCTTCCTCAGACCACAAATGCACCTTTTGTACTCCTACCCACTGTCCAACCATTCTAAGGATGAACCAATTGAAAAAGTTAATTAGTACAAACTTCAAATTTAACGGAAAAAATTAGCACTCAACACAAAAACTATATAAATATAATATACTAATATACTATATAATATAACTATATTATAGTAGCTATATTATACTATGACTATAAAGTAGTATATGTATATATACTTAGCAATATCAATTATATATACCACTATATATTATATATATCATACCCAATTTATATTATATATATAATACTATATATAATATATTATATATATTATATATTTATATACTATATTAATATAATATAATATATATAACTAAAAATATAATATACACACATATATATATGGATATTAGGTGTGTAATAATAATACTATATATAATTATAATATATATATATAATACCTACTATAATAACAATACCTCATATATAAATATACCAATATATTATATATATAAACTATAATTATAGAATGTCCAATACTATATATAAATATAAATATAAATAACTAAATATTATCATTACCGAACCATATATATATATACTATATAATACTTACCTATTAATACTATCATTATATACTAATACCTAACCCATATATTAATATACATAAAGAAAAAAATAAATAATCTACCTATAGCCATATATTACGAATCCATATGCCAAATTATTACATTACGCCACATAACTATTACTATATATAAATATATAAACGCAATCACTGAGGATATCCTCGATCAATACATATAATTACTACCTATACTACCCGTATCACACTACTAACTTACTATCTATAATATTGCCCTATTTTATTGTTTATACGCCTCCTCGGTCACAATTTTAGAGACATCTTCTTATTATCCAATTGTTAGTATTATATATAACTCAACCAATGAGATTTAAGTACAAAGATAGGACTATTATCAAAAAGTTCTTAAATATTAAAGATTCAAAACATTTAATAGAATCACTTTTTAAGCATAGTACAGTCAGACTTGGAAAAATTAGATTTTTTACTTTTGAAATACACTAAAAGAAAAAAAAAAAAATACTTATGCTTCTTCCCCTTTTCCTACCTACGGAAAAATATGGTCGACTCTTTGCAATGAAATTAAAATCTTGAACCCTGAATAATAAAAAAATAACATTAGAATAAAGTAAACAAATTTATTTTCTATCAACAGTATTATTACTATAATAATATATAATAAATATATATATATATTAATATATAATATATATATTATATTATATAAATATAATATAAATATAAATATATATATATATATATGACAAACCAATGGTAACACCGCTCGCGCGCAGCGGGCATTTGAAGCACAGCGCCTCACGAGCGTCTGTCATGCAATTTAAGCAACCTGCTGTGAATTCTACCCGTTTGTATGTTATTTAAATAAAATAAATGTAAGTAAAATATATACGTAATTATTCGAAAATAATTTCACATTAGAAAAAAAATCGTTATATTTAAGGTACGACATAAAAATTTGTTTAAACAATCTCGTTTTCGAACAAATATATTTATTATACTCACTTTGAATTTTCAATTAGACCATATTGAATTAGTAAACATTCCCTTCACAATAGAATCGTGAACTTTTGCATACAGCCAACTGTACAATATTTAATACTTTCAAAATAAAAAAATCACGTTCAATTTAGAATTGACATACATACATACTTGATGAAATTTTTAAGAAGCATGTATTTATATTTCTTTTCTTTGTAATTTTAAGGCAATTCTAAATTTTAGAAAATCACTATCATAATCTTTTAATGCTTTAATTTCTTCTCTATCTCACATATTCGTTAAAAAATTATTTTCTCCGACTTCATCTTTTATTTCGTTTAAAAACAATTATTTCAAAAAATTCGAACTTTTTGAAGCAGTGATTTCTTTCCACTTAACATATAGTTAAGTATTCATGAGAAAAACTGCATCGAAAGAACCAGTCACAAACATAACAGGTTATACTATAATACTATTACTTAATATATATTATATACATTCCCACATATAATACATATATTACTAATACAATAACGTATAACAATCATAGTTACTACTAATTACTGAGTCATAATATACATCATATATATAATATATAATTTAATAAAATATGATACATAATATATATATATCATAATAGTCATAGTCACATGTATTATAATCTTAATAATTACCTTTAACCTAACAAATAATAAATACTGTATATACCTACTAATATATAATATATATAAAACTAATATTAGATATATTATATAATATATAATATACTAAATATATATATATACGTATATACATATATATATATAGTACTCACTTAATATATACTCATACATAACTAGTATATATATATATATATACTTATCACACATAAAATATATAATATATAATAATATATATATATAATATACGATATATATAATTATTATATATTACTCATATATATATAAGTATATATATACTATATATATATATATATATATATAATATATATTTTTAAGGAAGAAGATTTAACGAGAGTGTATTATGCCAAAGAAATTATTATATCATGTAAATCAATTATTTATGCAAGAAAGAATTGACTGAGATCTTTAATCTTCCATCTGATAAACAAATATTGGAGAAAGGAGCTTATTATTTTGCAAAGTGGATGAATCCGGAAGAATAAACAGTATTGAATTGGTGGTGGTAAGCCGAATTTACTATTTATCATTTTAATGTTTTTAGAAAATATTATACATTTTTATTCCTTGTTATTGATAGTATTGTATTAATTTGAATGAGTGTTATTTATATATATTTAAAAAAATTTATATTCTTTAAGAGAAAACCAAATTCAAGTCCAAAGTTACAGGCCGGTCGACCTGCACCGAAACGAGGTATTATAAAGTGTGAAAATCAATAGCCGTAACGTTATTTGAAATCCGTTATTTACCAGTAAAATACATGAAGAAACAATCAAAGCATAATAAGTTAAGGGTCAGTGAGCATGAAAGTGAATTAACTAGACTGTGCGAAAAGACTAATTCACATATTTGTATGAATGTAATGTGCATAAAACCGTTGGGTGAAATGGCGTGTGAAACTAATCTGACTGGTGCAACAATGTTGCTGCTCACATCATACAAATATATATGTCAAAACTACGTAAAATGAGTCATATATATTAACTCTCCTATGAAAATCAAAACTTTAAAATTCAGAAAAGGTTCAAAGAACAATATTTTCCAATTTAAAAGGAGATAAAGCATTATTAAATTAAATTTGCTATAATACTATTCTGATAACCAAATCAGAGCAATCAATAAAATTGTGTTGCCAATTTTATTGAACGATTATGACGTCTGAATTGAGCATCTTTAAAAAGTAAATAAATGCAATAAAAGGAAAATTCTTACATTATTATCTGTAACCTTCACCCATTTGCTTTAACTTTTTTTCTGAATCTATTCAACAGAATTTGGAGTAAAAACTCTCTTTCATCTATATGGTTTACAGCATATGTAGTTTCTATCCAGAAACCAAATCAGAATCCACACAAGGTAGATTCAATGAGACCTATCACCTTTTCTTGTGATATGTGTAAACTGATGGAGAAGATGGTGTCCAATATAGATTGTATCTCTTCTAGGAAAGCTTTCAGGCTTTTTCTGGTTTCCAATTCTGATTTTATAAGCTTTATTCCACCATTGATCCTTTGATTTGAATCCATCATAACATTCGGCAGCTCTTTTCAGAGAATAAATTGGTATTGAGTGTGGTTTTTAACTTGGAAAAGACCTATAGTACGACCAGGAGGAATAGCATCCTTCTTAAATTTCACGCACTTTGGCTTAAGGGACACCTTCCGTGTTTCATCCTGCGTCTATTGTCTTCAAGAATGATCCAAGTAAGAACATTCTTTTATCCTTTCACAGCCTATTTATATTGAAGAGGGTGTTTCATTGGGCAGTGTCCTGAACGTCATATTGTTTCCTGTGTGATTTAACGATTAAATATTTTTTTGCTCGCTGATGGTTTTGTGCTATACTTGCCTGACAAAAACTCTTATATTTTTGTAGTGCCACATTCAAAGACAATCCATGAAATTAGTGATTTTACACGGTCTCGGGGTTTTCAGTTTTCTACATTTTCTACTGTTATCGTGGATACAGGGCAAAGAATTTGGTGTGCGATCCCTCCCCTACATTACATAGTTCGCCCCCTCAAAGTGGCCCATCAAATTAAGTTTCTGGGGATTATCTTAGATAAAAAATTAACGCACTCTGTCCCACACTCTACCGGAGTCTGCTAAGATTTTTAGGGAAGAAATGTTTGTCATACTTTTGGTTCTCTCAAGAATAATCTTTCTCGAAAATGATGCTTCTTATGTTGTTTAGATGTGATTGAGGTCTTGTTTTCTAAGAATTCTCTCATCTTTTACGTCCAGCGCTTTCTCGAAATTTTCCACTGAATGATAAAATCTGTTAGATTTTGGGGCAAAGAGTTGGCTGATAGAGAGTCCCAGCTCATCTCCTCTGTTTCCAACTATTTTTCAGCATATCTCACAGCCCCCTTGCAAATGGGATACCTCCCTGGAGAGGACTATATGCTGGTGTTACGATAAGGATTTCTGGAAAGGTGGCAGTTGTTTTGGTCTGCTTCTTCTGACTCCAAAAAGACTGCATTCAATTAAGCCAAATCTTGGTGACTGGAAATCCTCCTATATAGTATTCGCAAGCAGGAAGTTGCACTGGCTTGTCGAAAATTGCCACAAATTATCACATTCTCCTAGCATGTTCCTATTTTGCTATCCTACTTTGACAGTGTTTTCCTCTCCACTTCTGCTTCTCCAGATCAGCAACTGGTTTATGTTCTGCAAGATTCCCGTCTTTGGACATCATACTCTGTTCACTTTACTTTCTAGATCAACTTTGATAGACACTTGCTTATTGAAATTTTCATTCCTTCTTATCAGATATCGCCCCTGGTTAGGCATTTCCAATTAATAATGGCTACTTTTGTTTGCCCGGGTCGACCCTCGACAAATTATTTCATAATATATATATATATATATATATATATATATATAGTATATTATATATATAATATATATATTACTATTATACTATATATAACTAGTATTAATTATATATATAGTATATATATAGTATATATATATTATATATATATATATACTATTATATAATATATATTATATTATATATATTGGAGAATAAAATTAAGATGAGCTCAGTTTTAGCAAAAGGAAAAACTGACGTGGAGTCCATTTAAAGGAAATATCAGAAATGAAAGATGACGAAGCCTAGTTATAGATGACATATTTAGCAAAGAATGATTTGGAAAAAGGATGATTAGAATGATTATTATATTTTTCCGAAGTGAAGGAGTTTTTAGGTCAGTAGTGAATAGATTTTGCATGATTCTGAGATTAAATAAAAGTAGAATAGGTTTGTGAAGCGGAAAATAACCGAAATTCTTGGGGGTTCTATGCCTGTGACTAATAAAACTAGAACAAATTGAGTTAATTGAAGGATTATTATGTTATTCAGTCTGCCTTTTTCTTTGGATTTATCTAACCAAATTAGGAATTACTCTAAAGTAAATCAAAGATTCTCGATTACAAGCCCAATGCTAGAATGACTTTTCGGCAAGGGCGGGGTTTACTGCGGCAGAAAAATGCAGAGATGAATTGACAACCGTAGAAACCCAGAGCAAGAACAATTTAATTGTATAAGGCAAAAAGTTAGAACCTACTAAATCAATATGTATGTATGATTAGTTTATCTCTGCGAAGAGCAGGTATACGGGTTTTGCGATGTACTCTTTGCTCAAGGATATTATCGATTGAAAATTGGTGGGACATTTCATCAGCAGTTTGTTCAGAACTAGAGGAAACCTATTGACAAATGCGACATTAAAATTACCCAAAATGATGATTTTCGAGGATACGAATGGATGTTTCAATTTGGAGTTCAAATAGTCATTGTATTTAGAATAATTTGTAGAACTTAAAGATAAGTAAAAAGCACGGATAAATTTTGTCTTTGATTGACCGAGCCAAACTTGTAGGATCAAAAACTCGCTAGACATTGTTCAGGAAACAAGTTCAGACAATGTGGTAGCCCACATCCTCTCAATTTCTCGCTTTGGTGAAAATTGAGGAAAGAGAGAAATAGTAAATAGGAACAAAGTAAACGCTCAAATTCCATATCTTCGATATAGAGCAAAATTTTAGGTCTTGGGGAGGAAAGGTCGTATTTAAGAAATTTGAAATTAACAATAGGACGGGAAGGTTAAAAAAATTAATGAAAGAAGTCTTCAGGTGTTTGCAACCACCAGGTTCGTGAACTCTAGAAAAAGACCAGAGGAAGAAGTATTTGTGGGGCTCTCCTTTCGCCTCTTCTCCCGATGATTGCTCTGTGAATTCAACATTGTAAAAATGAAGTTGTGTGTAGGTTTATAAGGTTTAGAACTTGTCTTATGTGAAGAAAGAGCTCGGAGCGAATGTTGGACATGCTTGTAATAACATGTAATAAAATGTAACTATAGAAATTGTCATGTGTATAGGGAACGATTCATTTGTTATTATAACTGGATTCCGGGAGTCTGGATATCTTTTGTCAGTTATATGTATAGGGAACGAATCATTGGTCATTAGTTTGTAATAAAGAGCATAAACAAACCAATTGCTAAATTAATTGCATGAGCAAACCAGTTGCTTTCGAGCCTGCACTACCTTTAAATTATTTAAGTGCTTATATATTTATTTATTATATTTCAGATGATATTAAAAAAATAATGTGAGAGAATATCTTGCACCGAGTAGAGATATCAGCCTACACATTCTTATTCCATCTAGGGACCCCGCACAAATCAACCAGAATCCCTGTTAACATCTAATAACACACTGTTGCATGCTCTCCATTAAACATTTGATTTTTTCCTCCCGGAAACGATCTGGAAAATTTGTATTCAGATAGAGAATGTACAGAAATCTTTGAGTGCATTAATCACGTTTTATTTATGCAGGTATTTTAATTATTTTGAAATGAATTTTAAGACTTTTCCTGATTTTATAATATTACAATCACAATTAGCATGATTCAGTTTAGTATATACTTTATTTATATCATAGTATATCCTTTAACCACCTAACTATTTAGGTACATTATATATATACTATATATATATATTATATATATATATTATATATATACTAATATATAGTAACAATATTACAATAATATAGTGTCCTCATAATATATATTACCGATTACGTAATATATATTACCTATTACATAATATATATATTATACCTATATAAAGAGTATAATATACGTATAAAGTAAAGTTATTTTAGACTTATATTTTACTATATATATCTTTTTTAGATAACTTATGGGATATACTCACGCCTCTCATTTCAGAATAAATATAGCAATTTCTACTAAAATGAAAAAAAATTGATTTAACGCTTTAACTAATATTTATTAGCAATATAAAGTATGATGGCAATACATATAATTAACTATTTATGATACCCCTTACTGAATCAGAGAAATATATAATTATATACTAAAAGCAAAATTAGTAAGATAGTACAATATCGCTACTATTTATATATATATATATAACGGATATATTTATATACTTGATATATCATTTAAGTCCATGGTCTAAATCAATTATATATATATAGTATATATTTTTTTTTTTTTTTATTTATATATATATATAGTATTTACACAAATATATTTGACAGCAATATTTCAATTCAAAATTTATTTCTGGGGAGATGACGACTCAAGCATAGAAAAACTCAAATTTAGATATTATATTGTTAGTTAGCAACACTATATAGCTCGTAATAGATATGTTAAAAACCTCAGAATGGCGCTTGATTTTGAGGAGAAATTGGTATATTCAGCGAGCGAGAGAGCGATCCGGAATCAAATAACTGAAATTACATACTTTAATTTAAAACGAATAATAATAATAATAATAATATATATATAAAATAATAATAATATAAGTATATAATAAATAATAAAATAATAATAAAAATAATAATATAATAATAAAATAATAATAATACATATAATATAAAAATAATAATAATAATAATAATAATATATAATAATAAATAATAATAATAATATAATAATAATAAATATAATAATAATAATAATAATAATAATAAATAAATAAATAATAATATAATAATCATTAATAAAACTAAGCACGAAAACTAATTTAAATTAACACAATAATAATAATCTAATGAAGAATAGAGTAATTAAATAATAATAAAACTAAATTAAATAATAATATATAAATATCAACCTTAATAATAATATATGAATATAATTAATAATATAATAATAATAATAAGTATATTAATACATATATCATTCACCTCAGAAGAGTAAATACATAATAAATGACATTAAAAATAATAACTCGAATATATCAGAGTAAAATCATATAATACTGAGATACCAATAATATAATTCATACACTAATAATACAATTAAACTAAATCATGAGGGAATATAAATTTCTCAGAGAGATATTACGACAAAAACCAACACATAAATAATACCATGATACTAAATAAATGTCTAATTATAGAGCATTATTATGAGTTAATACGAAAAGATAAGTGAAATACCCTCATTGAGCGTGTAGTAATGATCTTATTTATTTCATCTATTATTATTATTATTATTATTATTCATATTTATATTCATCATATGATTGTATGGGAGTTATTCGTGATTAGTCTTATTATTTCATCTCACAATCTACTTTATCTCTATTATTATTATTATCGGACGTTAGTGAGTATCCCTGCTCTATTAGCCTCAGAGTCACTATCCACCTCTCATCTCACTTATTTATAGGGGGTGATATTTTCCTTTTCACTTAACTAACATTATTTCAGCATAAGTCAGATCAAGTCCTTTGCATACTGCCGATATTTCAAAAGTCATTTTTAAAACAAAGTATTGGACACAAAGTGGGATGTAGCTCAATACTGCTATTATGCTATAAAGGAAGTCCAGTCATCGATTGGGGGTTTCATCTTCATTTGAAGCATCTATCGGCATGCATGTGGTGGAGTTTGTGTACCCATAGCTCACGCCACAGTTAAGTCAGGGCTTCTTCTGTATCTCTCTTCTTCCTCCTTCTCTTTCTTCTTCTTCTTCTGCGTGCGTTCTTTCTGCGGTCTTGCTTTCTTATCTATCTTCTTCCGTTGCGTGCTTTTTGCTCTCTTCTCTGGTTATCTTCTTCTTCGACTTATGCTTTTCATTCTTTTCTTCTTCTGTTATAGCTTATGTTCTTTCTATCCGTTCTTCTATTCTTATACTTTCATTTCTTATTCTATTTGGGTTCATTTAATTCACATTGTATCTTCCTTCTTTCTTATGCTTGCGATACTTGCTATATCTTCTTCTTCTTCTGAGTTTTTCTTACCTTTACTCTCTTCTTCTTCTCTGTCTGCTATTACTTTTAAGCAATTTGTATGCACCATTAGTCCTGCTTCTTTCTGTAGAATTTTTCTTGATGGTTTTCCAACTATTTTTGGCTTTCTGCATTCTTTTATGACATGTTCGAGGCTTTTCCTGCTAGGTGTACATGTGCAATTCTTATGCCTTCTACTATGTATGGCTTATCTTCTTCTTCTCACTTCTATACGCAATATGTCTTGACATCTCTTGACTTCTGTATGATATTATGTTAGTAATTTATTATTAAGTTATTTATATTCATTAGATTTAGTGGTCTTTTCTTATTGTATAGATTGGTCTCATTTTATATATTTGAGTTTTAAGTTATTATTATTATTATGTATGATTTTGTTCAGATTTTTTCGGAGATTATCCTATGTTTGCTATTATTTATTAATGTCCATTTATTATTCCGGTGGGCACATATCGCAGTATTTGTAATGCTTAAGTTTTTGTTACGCTAATATTTAATATATAATTATATATATTGAGACTTACTATACAGTATTATTAAAGGGAATGTTAGCTATGATTTATTCCATTACGCTATAGGTTAAATGTTAAGTAGTATTTTGCTACATATTGTACTTAATATATTTATACCTCATTAATTAGTTACTAGCTAGGTATAATGATTTGTTATTGACTTATATTAGATGCCTATATATTATACATTTGTTATGGTATAGCAATTTAATTATTACCCGAGATATTTAGTAATATATATATAATAGATAACATATTTTTTACATGTTAATGAGTTAGAGGGTCCATGTTGGAATAGAAATATGTAAAAAGATATCAAATAGGCAGTTGATCTTAAGGATTTAAAATAAGTCTAATTTAAAGATAAATACGCCTCATTATGATCACAAATGAGTGCGGTGGAACGAAAGAGGTAAGGGGCTTAAACTAGAAGTTTCATAGTGGGTGGAGTCTTTTTGATCTATCCTAAGTCTTTACCGTAACGCGATCTTATTTGCCTTTAATATAGTTTCACAGTAAGATATATTATTATATACACATACCACGTCTTTTTTCTTATTTTGAGAAAATGTCCTTTATACAACAGCAAGTACGCGTTCGATAGCTTTGTGGGTTAGACGTCGGCAGCCTTATGAAGCGCAATTATTTATATTATGTATACATGGTTTACTTTGCTCGTCTTTCTAATATGGGGGACAAAATATTGAAGTATACATTGTTGAGGTTGCTTCTAGATGTATTATGTCAAAAAGGAACTTCCTATCACTCAATTTAATAGCTTGTGGAATCAGTTATTTGCGTTTTCGCTAGGGGCATTATATGATCACTTTCAGCAACAAACCGAGCGATTGAATCTGCTTCTTTTCAAGACATCTTGTTTGTCTACTTGTAATATTATCTCTCGTCAGTTGACTTGTGCCTAAACATAACATTTTCGTCTTAGGTGTTCTCCATATGCTATTTTTAATACAGGATCGTTCTGTGCAGGATTTCAATGTACTCAACTGTTCTCTTCTTGAAAGGCTTGTCTTAAAGACAAGTTTTAGTGTAGCCTCGAGGTTATGGCCGAATTTCGCGTATTGCTCTAACATTCTACGCAGTATTTTTTGGTAGACTTTATACGCTCTAGGAGTTATAGGTTAGGAAGTAGAGTTAGTGCTCTCGCGTCCCCAGTCCTTGCCACAAGGGTATACTCGGGTTTGTGGTACGCGGCGCACTCATAGACATATCATTGTACCCTTTCTTTAAAAATGTGTGCGGAGCGGAATGTTAGAGGCTTGGTTCGTCATGTTGAATATGTATAATCGTTTCATGCCTTCCGCGTTCAATTTACTTAGAATACTCTCCCAGTGCGAAGGTGTGTTCGTTGCTGGGTTTTTCCATCTTCTCGGTGTCTCTATTGTCTATTATTTCGTACGTTTTTCACGGATTATATGATGGAGCTATTATGTCTTCTCTATTCTCTCGGTGGTCCTTTGTTACGTCTCTCTATCGCATATTTCTCACTGTCTGTTGTACTTATTAACAAAGGTTATCGATAATTCTTCGTCCTACTATTCGTGTATGTTTACGGTGTATATATGTTGGAGATTAATGTTTGTAAGTTGTATAGCGGTTACGTTATTGTAAATGCAATGTCAGTTAACCTTTAACCAGGTGTTAAGTGAGGAACCCTTTGTCGATGTCATACCATCCTTCTCTGTTTATTTCGTCTCGCTCCTCCTCTCTCGAATCTCTTCGTCTTGTTCGTCTCTCTAGCATCCTCTCTCCTCTCTCCGTTGCGCGTTCTCTCTCTCATCTTAAACATACGTGATATCTATCCCTTAAGCCGCTTTTCTGTTTGATTTGTGCAGGAGTTCTAGCTCTATTAAATCCAGTTCACAGTTAATAAACCCAAAAAAACATCCCAAATAGTGTGTCGACGAGTGAGGCATATCTCTCCTTTTGGTTTTGTTCTGCATCAGCCCTCCCTTCATCCTTTCTCTGTTAAAACTTTTAGACAGAAACCAGAAACAACTAAGAAACTCTATTGAGCTTTCATAGTAACCTTCAATTTATTATAAGTTTAGTATGTTTGTTTGTTATGAGTTGTTGTTGGTTGTGAGTTGGGTTACGAACCGAAGAAATAATATATATACTATTTATGAATGATAATGGTTCATTATTCGTTAATTTACCGTATTTATATCCTTGTTTAATACTATATTCCATGAGATTTATGGGTTATAATTATAAGATAATAGAATAATCATCCCCATTATACCATTTACAATGAGGATGTTTATAATCCCATACTATTTACTTCCCAGTATGAATAGTATTTTTCGAGTATACCCTGTGTTGATATTATAATATATATATATAATATATATAATATATATATAATATATATATATAATATTATATTAAATAATATAAATATATATAATTATATATATATATATATATATATATATTAATATATATATATATATAATATATATATATATATATAATATATATATATAATATATATATATATATATATATATATATATTATATATATATATATATATATCATATATAAATATATATATGTCAGCTTCCAGAAAGTAGCTAGTCCATTAACGCCTTGTCAACGGAGTTTAGAGTAAGAGACTTGCAACACCTTCTTAATGTCTTCAACATTCTCTTTGCTTTCGGTTTTTTGAATCTTGTGAATGTATGAGCTTCAATTTTTTTGCTTTTTCGGAATTTAAAAAAGGAAAATTCACCTTTTCAAATTTGTTTTCTCTGTAAATGGAAATGATTCCTCTTTCTTTCAATCCTTTGGTAAAGTTTACCCCGACCCACAATTTTAACTTTAAGGGTATGTCTTAGTGTGTTTTTCATTTATTAAACTCTAATAAAATAAATCATATTAATATTATGTATTATTATTATTATTATATTATTATTTATTAATTATTAATTTTTAATTATTATTATTTTTATTATTATTATTATTATTATTATTTTTATTATCATTATTATTATTATTATTATTATTATTATTATTATTATTATTATTATTATTATTATTATTATTATTATTATTATTATTATTTATTATTAATTATATTATGTATTATTATTATTATTATAATTAGATTATTATTTAGATTATTATTATTATTATTAATTATTATTATTATTCTTATTATTATTATTATGTATTATTATTTATTATTATTATTATGATTATATATTATTATTATATTATTTATTATTATTATGTATTAATATTATTAATTATCTATGTTATTGATTTAATAGTTATTAGAAATGTTTTAAATGAGTTTAAATAATATAAATAATGCTGCTGTGAATTTAAATGATTTTAAATGCCACTTGCCAATTTTACGTTTAATCCTTAATTTAATAAATTTATTAATATTTCCTAATTTGTTTATCGTGTAACAAAAATTTTTGGTTTCATTTTTTTTTTATCGTTTAATTATTGTAACCTCTCCGTCCTTTAGTAAAAGAAACCTCAAAAATTTTCCCATTACAAAATCGAGGCAGTTGACTGTGAGGTTGAGTTATTTAGGACAATCTCTTTGCTCAGCGACTATGACAGCAGCTTTCCTTAATCTCTTCTTATCTGAAAAATATACTTTAAAATTACCTCAATATTCAGTAGGCGTACGACCCGCTTTGATGTAAACTACATAATTATTCTTGTAACGCAACTTTTAATATCTACCATATATTATATATATAATATATATATATATATATATATATATTTATAATAAATTTAAAATTAAAAATATTTATTTTTAAATTATATATATATTATATAGTAATATAATATATTATTTTATATATATATAGATTATTGACATTGCATCCATTAGAAATCCTGTCATCCGCACTCTAATCCGCATCCGCAATTCACGAATTTTTGAAACTATCCACATCCGCAATTATTAAATGCGGATGTTGCAGATGTATAATTATTTAAAGATATTAATTTGGTTTCTAGTGTTTGATTATTTTTTGAATAGTAGGAAAATATATATATAATATAATATAATATATATAAAAGATCAGAGTTTTTTGAAGAAGGTTTAATATCTTGATCCATTAAAGCTCCTCTAAAGTTTCAGCAAATCCTTAAAAATTTCTCTAGATCGTAACAATATATCGAAACTTTGCACCAACCTTGTTTTGCCCATTCGTGGGAATTTTGTCCATTTTGTTTCTGGGAAAATCTTTCCTACTTTTTTTCTATTAAAATAGTAGTCTGCCATGGCAATCTAAAATAGTACCTAGTTGCATTCGCTGTGCTATAAAGTTTCTTATGTGTTGTACTTCACATGGATGTTAACAGCAATGAATCATATAATGCCGCTGGATATTTTCAACAGCTTAAACACCTCTTAAACATTGCTTCATTGATTCTGCACCATCATATCATTGACCAATTAAAAGTCACTATTTATTACAGCGTTCGTAGAATCCCCTCCGCTAGAGATTAGGAAATAAAGAGACAGCAAGAAGCCTAACATGGCCTATCGAGTCTGTTCCCTAGTTAACCTAAATATTATTATCTAAACACATGCCATGCAACATTACAACCTACGGCCGCCGCTTAAATTTGTCCAAATACCCTACAACCAAAGGGCCTATATATAATAATACGCGGCTAACTTTTACAAAAAAGCAAAACTAAAGCTAAGGTACCTGCTAACCACACTACAAACTTAATAGGTTTATTGTCATACTGGTGGTTACAACATGCAGTTTTACCTTAATAACTAACTAAAAACCCGACAATTTGGCTTAGTCAAAATATAATATATGACGCCCAAACATCCATATACCTATCCAATCCTTTCTTAAATGTTCTAAATGATCAAGTCAACCATAATACTGAATGAATGTTTTATTCCATCAAGATTACATGTCTTCATAATTTTCTTATTGTATCGCCTGGTCTCCAGTCCGTGGTAAACTATAAAGAATTTATTGATCTCAGTATTATCAATATATGTGAATATTTTGTAGACTTGTATCATGTTCTCTCTAAGAAATCGCCTTTCAACAAAAAACATTCCTAACTCCTTCAACAACTCCTCATAGCTCTTACCCTCAAACCCAGAAATCGTTTATGTTGCTATACGTAAAAGAGTCCCCTCTCATTACCTATGTCATTTCTTTAATAAGGGGCCAAACTGGTGAATAATATTCTAATATTGGCCTAACTAGTATTATAACAGTTTACCCCGCTTTTACTTCTTGTCTTGTAAACAACATTGCGATTTATTATGCCCAGCATCTTATTGTCTTTATTACGCGCTTCCATTCCTTGAATAGTTAATCTCAATAGAAATGATTTCTCAACTTTTTCTTGTCACGACCACTCCTTAACTTCTGAAAGGTTAAAAACTTTTTATTTGAGTAAGCTAGGTGAAGATTACACTTTTTCTATCAAATTCATATTGCCATTATTGCACCAAGAGTTTATCAAAGATCTTTGAATCTTTAGCACATTCCTATTCGTAGTGGGTGGCATTTAGTATCATTGGAACTTGAATTTTTCATTTAAGTCCTGGTCTAAATCATTTATATATATGAGGAACAATAGTGGCCGCCAGCATGACGCCTGTGGGACCCCCATCTTATATTTCATGATGATTTATTCACTTTAGTTGTACACACTGTTTTCTAATTTTGAACCATCTTTATATCACATGTAAAACTCACCTATACACTCAGCCTTATTTGGGGAACTATCAAGATTTACTAAGTCCTAAATTATACAATATCAACTGGATCTTTCGGTCCAAGATGCAGTCAGTATGTATTCATAATTTAAAAGGTTTGGTCTGACATGACTACCCTTTCTGAAACCGTGCTGGGAGTCATACTATAGTTATCTTAAATATTTCTCTATATGACATTTTAAGTAAATTTTCCAGAACTTTACTAACAGAGATGTTTAAAGCTCTGGCCTTATTTCCCAATCTTCTTAACTACCTTTAAAATAGCATGGCGTTAATAAAATTTTGAATTTGATTTACCTGACTTTCCCTGACCAAATCTTTGCAATTTTCCTGACGCGTGTTCGTTATTTTTTGGTGTATAAAAATATTATTAATTATTAATTGGCAGCCTATTTACCAGTTATAATCAATTATTTGAACTTTTTAGAAATTGGTTCATCATCAGGATGATTTAAAAATATTTTTTTTTTTAGTAAAGCTTGAAATTTATAGCCGTCAAAGCATCTTTTTTTATTTTTTCAAAAGAAAAAGTTTTTATTTTAAAACAAGAATAAATTAAGCTTAATTAATAGCACTAGGTGGATTGGTCCACTGTAATACAAAAGTTTATGGGGAGATTTGATTAATTTTTTCTTTAAGATTTTTGAAAATTTTTGATTTTATAGCGGTTTCTTCTGTCAGCAATAAAATACTTCTTTCTGCTCTTCAGTTTTACATTCACGTATGGATAATATTCTTTTTTTCAACCTTTTTTATTCTTCTTTTTTGTTTTGACTCTTTGAAAAGTTTCTTCTATCTTCCTATGGGCGCTTCTCATTTGTCAAATTTTTTTGAGTGATAGGAATTTAGGATACTTTCATGAGATCTTATAGAATTGTGCACTGTTTTTTTTGAGAAATCAGACTATGTCTTTCAGATTCTCCACTAAATTTGCTTAATTTATAGAAACTCTTCCCTAATTTCATCGAAATATCAGTCCTATTAATATTAATAATTTGCCACAATTGCGTAAATTGATTCTCCCCAGTTTTGAGAATAAAACTCATTAGGTATTAGAAGGACAATCACCAAGCTATTTTGAATTTTAATTCAAGGGTAGAATGAGATTCATGAAAGTAGAGTATAGTGCTTTTTTTTTCTCAGCAACAGAATCTGATGTAGTTTTGGTGTAACAATGCTTAGCAATATACTCAATTTTGGTTTTTTCCGCTTGTTCTTTCTAGCAATTCCATGCTTCATCCAGTGAAGAGAACCACTGTACACCTTGTCTTCAGAGGAATTCTTTCTAATATCTTTCTGTCATTTTGATTAGCACAGTCTGGCAGTTTGTCATGTAAATCTAATGCAAAGAGCTTAGTTGTTGGTTGTAGCAGTTATTTTCAATCTTAAGAAAATTTTCCATAATATTAAGTACGAGACATTGTACATCTGTGAACAGGAATGGACCAAGGTTCTTTGACGTCCAACCAATGGTCGTTAAAGTTAAGTTTTTTTTTTGCCTTGAAGTCATTTTATAAAAAAATAATAAATCCCTTCAACTGCACAAAAATCAAAATCTTCGTAAACCTCAAAAAAAAAGACACTAAAAGTATAATTCCCTAAAAGAAAGATATAAACAGATTACGTCATAAGTCATACAGTTAACACATCCATATATCCAATCACTCATCGGAGGATGACTTGGGGAAGACTCTACGAAAGAAATAGGAAGATAGTAGGCTAATAGTGAACTAAAATAGAAAGAAAACAGGATAGAAGTAGATTATGGAATGGTCATTTCCTCGCTCCATCTTTTATTCACTTATAAATACTCTTCATTCAATTATACAGTAAGGAAAAAAATATATAAAATATGTCAATGGCCATGGAATATTCTTCATATGTTTGGAAATTTTAACTTTCTTCGCTTTTCATGACTTTTTTTGGAATTTCCCTGACTTTCAGGATAATATTTTAAAATGTTTCCCTGACTTCCTGACAATTTTTTTTCCCTGCTTTCAGAATGTGTGAACCATGAATAGGCAAACATATGTGTTTCCAGTCATTGGTACACTCAAAATGTTTATAGAATCGCTTATCATACGCTCTTTGCAATGCTGGATACTACTCTTTAGAATTACTACATATATCCGCATCAGGCTTGCAGCTTAACGTGGATCAATATGTCTAATACGTTTAATTTTTTACGTCAATTAATCTGTAAGTATTTGTTACAGATAAGAAGTATTAGTTCCAACTATTATGTATCTTCTCAGTAAACATGAGCAAAATAGCATTTGAAAATTGACACTCCTTAATCTGATCCTAAATTTTATCAATTTTAATTGGAACAATTGTCCTATTCTTTTTACTTTTTAAATTTTAATAAAGTAAAAAACTTCTTCAGGTTTATTACTATTGCTTGCTAATATTTTTGCTCTCTTTTGCTTTCATTATTGCTGTTTAGTTCGTTTCTATTTTTTCCTATAATTTTATAAATCTCTTCTAATTACTACCTTTGAAATTTTAAAAATCTAACGACTTTCATTAATTTTATCTTTATCTCTATTCCACAACAGGTTTTCTCTTCGCCAACCTAATGGGTTTATCTTTAAAACATACTGATGGAATATTCATTAACATTTGCTTAATGTTCCCACATGGATTAAACCCAGTTTTGGTCTTTATCTTTATCCGTCAGTTATACTACATGTTGTAATTTGGTAAATCACATTTTCGGAATCTAAGAGCTTTACTTATTAATTTGCAATTTGGGCACATTTACTTATATAATTAATTATTATTATGGGTACTGATTAATTCTCCTAATCTCTAACTCGCCCATACTTTCATGTTAGTTAATATTAAGTTAACAGTGGATCGTGTCTTGTGGGTTCATGACCACATCTGGCTCAAAAAGTTTTCTAGTAAATATTTATAATAATGAATCTTAGGTCGTATTAGACAAGGAATCACATTGAATGCCAGGAAATTAAAATCACCCATTATGACTATACTTTTTCTTTTACTGTGGCTGCTGTCTCAATTTTCTTTAGACTTTTTGAGTCTATTTTGAATCTGGCCAGGAGTATATAAAATGCCTATTCTATATGAATTAATTAAACATAAGGATATCTACCAATACCGATTCAATATTCATGATTAGTTTTAAAGTCAGTCATTGATACAGATTGCATTAATTGCTTTTTAATATAATAGCGCACACCCAACCATTCTTTCTCTCGCTGGTATAATTAAGTGAATAACGTTATTTCATAATTCCTGAACGAGGTCTCATATAATTTTCTTACACATACTCAGTTATGCAATAATGATCAAGATTCTCATTTTGGTAAGCAATCAGCTATCTTTTTTATTTCTAAGCTATGAGAATTTGATATTCGAAATGCTGCTATTTTTATTGCTATAGTCCTTATTTTGAGTCTGTAATACACTAGTTTTATTTATATACATATAAACGTTACATGCTATTATTTGGGATCCAATTTTAGCATACACCAACTTTACAGCTAGTTTTTTTGCTAACAAGTCTCCAACTGGGGTCTGGAAGCAACCCCTTTTTAAGACTCAAGTGAGTCCCATCCAGAGTGAAAAAGTCCTATCCGAATTCTCACAAATCCCAAAACTATATTTTCTGGAAAACAAACCTCCTATCTTTATTTATCACAGCTTTATTCTCCATTTCCTGACCTTGCACTACTAGGTAAAAATTCCCAGATGTGCTCTTGCTTCCACTAGTTTATCTTCTGAATAATCTCCTATAATCTGCTATTAATTCTTCTGACCTTTCTATGTCCTATATCAATTTGTACGCAATGACATCAATTAGAATAAGCTTTGTAGAATAATCTCTCTATTATCTATCACCATGATATCACTCATCTGGACTGGATACATACTCTCATTCGTTTCTTATTATTCTTACTTGAAAAGTCCTATTAGGTATCCGTGTCATAGAGCTCTCCAATTAAGCATGTATAGTCTTCTTTAGAAACTCACATCTACCATTGCACTTCACTGATCCATCCATCTTGGAAGACCGTCGAACTGTTATGCAGGTCACAGGCTGATTGATTTCGAGATCCTCATCTTTAAACTATATTTCTAATAAGTGTAATTTATATTTATTCTGATTTTAACATTTTATCTCTTTATATTAATATTCTAAGCGATATATTTAATAATTCAGTTTATAAAACTTAAGATACTCTATCTTTGTTTCTAAAAAAATAACTTTGATACCCTATCAAATAAATGCCCTTTTAATCCATTCATATTTTCACTCAGTCTGCAATCCTCTTTAACTAATCTCACTGACATATGATTCTTATTTTAACTTTATATAGGCTTATCTTGGTGTTGAAGCAATATTTTGTTTCTTCACGTTCTCAGATTCACTAGTCAGTAGTCTATATTGTTTATTTTATTATTAGCTACTACTTTCTGTACCTATTATCTTACACTCTTAACATATTATATAACTATTACTATTAGGTAGAAAGAAAATATTATCAAATTAGCTGAAAATTTAAATAAGCTTGATTCTATTCCTATTGGATATTATATAATTATATGCTCTAACTTAGGTTTATGGTCTGGTAAATTTGTTTTAATTTAAATTATCTAGAATATAATAAAGTTAGTGATTTTAAATGAAGCTGAAAACTATTTAGAATATATTTCAAAATACTGTCCATTTCTCAGTTATATATTGTCAGGAACTTCTTAACTATTTTCTATTGCCTGGTAATTTCTATAAACTCTTAGTAGTCCTATCATATACAAATTTAAATTAATCATAATTATATAATTGTTTATATATCTATTGTGTAGATACAGATCTAATTGTTCACTTATCATCTTTCAATTATGTCATTCAATATTAGTAAAATGTTACACCTCGCATATTAGTATACCTCTCTCATGGAAACTCGACAAAGTTTTTCTAACTTTATTTTATAAACAGTTAAAAATAAACTTAAATTGGCTAGAAACAAATGTCAAAATAAAAAATGTGACCTATTTTTAATAATAATTCATTAAGTTTTCCAAATTTTTGTGTGAAAAGTTTATACAAATTGTTTTGCGGAGTCGAAGAGTTGGTTTTCTTTTTATGACTCCGACTCGACTACCTTTTTGGGAATATGTCCGACTCCGACTCTCTTACCTGAACGCTCGACTCCCCCAATCCGATATTATATATATATATATATATATATAATATTATATTTATATATAATTTATATATTATATATATATTATATATATAATATATATATATTATATATATATATTATATTTATATATTATATTATATATATATTATATTACATATATATAATATAGTATATATATATAATATATATATATATAATATAATATATATTATCTATAATCAATATATATATTTTATATAATTATATATATATATATTATATAATTATTATATATATGTATATATATTCTTATTATATATTATATATAATCTATTATATTATATATATATTATTATATATATATATAATTTTTATATATAATATATAATTATATTATATATATATATAATATATATATATATATAATTATATTATACTATATAATAATAATATGCTATAGGTATTAATATATATATTTATATTATTATATATTATATATATATTAATATTATATATATATATATTATATTATATATATATATATATATATAGCTATATACTTTTCATAGCACATTTTTCAATTATAAAATATTTTGTAATAAACATTAAAATATTATGTAGAATTTACAATTTTTTCCTCAGTAACATAGGCAGTACATGGTAAAAAAAAAAAAAAAAAAGTTACAGTGAAGATCTTCACAAAGTGCATTGGCTTTAATTGAGGGAGAGCTCTGACATAAATGTCCCAACAAACGGTTGGGAGGGAGGCATTCAGTGCAAATAAGGGAATTTTAAGGGAAAGTTTTACTTAAAAAATCCCTATATTTATATTATTTGATATTATATAATTATATAATATATATATTATTAATATATATATATAATTATATTATATATATATATATATATAATATATATACTATAATATATATTTAGATACTGTACTGTGACTTTTTTTCTGAAAAATAAGATGGTTTTCAGCATTTATTCTGTTTAAGAGTTTACAGTTTAAAATTATTATTTTTTAAGGAAAATTATTATTGGCATGCTTCTGGCATAATTCCAGAAGCTTGCCATAAAATTTTCTTAAAAACTTAACTTTTTTGAACTTAGAAATTTTTTTTCATGAAAATATGTTTCATGATAATATATGAAATAATGCATATATTATATATATATATATATATTATAATATATATATATATATATTATATAATATATATATATTATTATTATATATTATATATTATATATATATTATATATATATTAGGGATGGACGATCTTCCCAGCAACTATCCGGTATGACGGGCCGGTTATTGTTATTGGCCGGTTAACCAGATAATTATTTCCCTAGTAGGTTTCTTCCTCGTTTGGGGAAATATTTACAATACTTTAAGGATCTTTAAATACTATATATATTTTCTATACTTTATGTTTTATATTTATACAAATATATATTATATATTATATATATTTATATATATCTATATAATATATCTATATATCTTTATACTTGTATGCACTTTGTATATTGGGTACCAATGTTAATTATTTTATTCATCATTTTATGTTGAAGTCAAATACAATTTTATCTGAAATTTGGTGGTGCCACGTTTCATAAATTATGGTAAAATTGGTAATTTAAATATTATATATATTATTATAAAAATATTAAATATATGGTAAAAAATATTTGAATTAAGCTACCAAGACCCATGTTAATTGCATTTTTACCTCCATATTTTATTCCTCATTCACGTTAAATATTGTAATTTAGAATAGTAATTTACCACTGCTTATTTTAATGTGTTTAAGCATTGTACTATTTACCACTAATGAATGGGTTCTCAGAATTTATAATTGAAAAAAAACACTGGAATTTTTTTCAAAATGTTTAGGCTTTCAGTGATAAAATATAAAATCAGAGCAAATGTACTGAAATGCAAAAAATTGATAAAATGCAATAATAATTAAATATTCGTCTGCTATTAAGAAAAAGTAGTGCTACGATAAATGGTCAGTATCGATTATAACTTTATGGACAATCGTGTCCTACCCATTATCGATAGTGTGGTCTTTCTTGTAACAATATCTCAATATCATTTTAATATTGATAAATTTTCATAAGTAAATAAAGAACGTTAACAAACATGATTCCTTTTGTCACAATGTGTGTGTGTTACACGGTTGCTGTCAGACGTACAAAGATGGGCAACGTGTAAAAATTTGTGGACAATAAATTTTGGTCATTCCAGAAACTAAAATTTTTTTTTGGTAGTTTCCTCTAGTGCGGGATGATATAGGCATTCCGCTAATTGCAATTCATGCAAATTTTTTCAAATATCGCATTTGCAATTCCTCAATTTATTTGGTATTCCGCAATTGCAGGGATTTGCGGACTTAAATTGTGGAACGTCCCATATATATATATAATAGTATATATATATATATATATATATATATATATATATATATATATATATATATATAATATATATTAATATATATATATATATATTATTATATATATTATTTACTATATATATATATATATTATTATATAATATATATAAGCTGCTTACGCACCTTACCCCCAGCCTTGGGGAGAAAAGGTAGATATATATATATATACCTATGTCGTACTCCATACTACTATATATATATATATATATATAATTATATATCAATTTATATATGCAGAAAAGACTATATATAAATATGTTCATTAATTTATAATATATAAATTAATAAAAATAGAATCAGAATATTGGAATTGTAGACATAATTATATTATGCCTAGGAGCTTATAAACTAATTATTATATAAGTTTTAAACTCTACTTTCTATATTTGCATCCTTTTCTTTTAACTATTGTATTTACTATATTTTTGAATGATCTCGAGACCGCCTAAAAAGCTTGCTAATATTACTGTAAATGCGATAAAAAGATCATTTAAAAACAATATAACTCATCATTACAAATATGCTTGGGCCTTTGTTTTTTTTTTAAATAAACAACACATAGGTTTTATTAAATAGAAAAAGACGTAAACATCGTTTTTTTAAATTCCCAGCTCCGGCTGTATTATATATATAATATAAGATATAATATAAAAATAAGTATTTATATAAAAGATAATTATCAATTTGGATTAATCTATATTAGAATATTTTTTTTAATAAAGTATGTTAAATGAATCTATATATTACTATATAACATTTTAATAATATACTACCCCATATACAATATATGTATATACCTAAATTTTTTTTATGCTATTTTACCCTATATATTATATATATATATATATATATAATACTAGCCCACCGCAGCAGTCAGTTACCTTGATGTTGGTGGGTGGGCCTGCTCTGGGAATATCTTTTGGGCGGGATAATACTGCCTTATTAGTGTCTTAGATGTGTAAGATACCTATTTTTTTTATTTTATATTACATATTAATATATTTATAGGTATTATTATAAATATTCTTGCATAAATAATGTTAAACTTATTTATTAAAGTATAGACTTGTATAGATAATCACTACTATACATATACTTATACATTATATATATATTATATATATATTAGATATATATATGTATACTATATATATATATATATATATATATATTATATATATATATATATATATATATATATATTATATATATATATATATATATATATATATATATATATTATTAATTCCCACCCATAAGTTTCCTCAATTAATTTGTATAAGGTTTGCGTTCCTCTTTTTTTACCATCACATGCCCCATGGTCTATCCGGCGTGCTCTTCCGCATGGGTTTACAAGTTCAACCCTATTCCTCCCGTGAGATGAGGGTACAGTTGAAAAACCGGTCATTTTACGCTCACCTCTGAAACCGGGCCGCCAATTGTAGGGAAACTGAGCCTGGTACACTGGGGAGGCTGTTCTTGCACTGGGTGGTATTACATTTTCGGGCTTTATGAAGATACAAAGATATAAGGTGACGTGTGGTACAACGGGTGGGTTCCAGAGTTAGAGTTCTGGGAGGAATTCTTCCGAGGCCACTCCAGCCACGCTAACGGGTGATGTCCGGGTGGTTGGTTGTGGGTCTCTAGACTGTTACTAGCAGTGGAGAGAGGATTACCCTCTTATGAATTAAACCTTATCCCATAAAAGCCAAATAATCTCATTTTTGTTTTTTTAATTGTTAAGCACAATTTTTTAAAGGTTTTTGGTAAAACATTTTTTTTTTTTTTTTTTTTTTTATGGAAAAGCCTTTAAAAGATATAACGTGTTAAAACCAAGGTTTGGGCAAAACAACATCACAAATTACCATCTGTCGATACCAGCTGACCCTAGGACGTCCCTACTACTTCTAGACCTGGTAACTATGCTTTGCTTCCTTCTTTCTACACTTGAGGGTCTTTCGCAAAATTCATACGATCTATCGTCGTCCTCATGCAAACTTCGAATCCCGAACACGCTCAGGTGTTCCAACGGGTTCGTGGTCATCTTACCGCAATGTGCCCAGTAATAATCGTTCTCATTCGCTTACTCTTTATGCTGCACCCCCTCCAGGACAGCAGACATATCGTTTCAGATGTATTACACATTGCGATCGACTTTCAAACATTAAATTTTTTTTTTTCATTCTGTGCCCTATTCCGAAAGCTCTTTACTGAGCATAAATATTCTTCCTCAGTAGGTGACCTTGAAAAGTCCTAGGAGTTGAAGACCTCTCAGTCCAATTGATGAGAATTGGGGTCCATTCTGTAAAAGACTGCTAACAGATAATCAAAGTTCCATTCTTGTCGATCCTTAAAGGTCTTACGCAAATATTACACCTCTTTATTTATACTACACTGATAGAACTCAAGAAATTACTATTCTAAAGGCACTTTTTTAAATTTTTATTGTTTATTACGTATATATGAAAGACGATATTTTTATGTTATTTAAGATATACTTTGTGTCTTTTATGGTATATAGTTATATCCACGCAGAAGCTGATCTTTTGCCGATTTATCACGTTTTATATTAGTATTTTTAGTTTCTCTCCCCTCTGAAGTAGTTAAATATATAAAACGTTATTTTTTATGGGGATTTCATCGTTTAATTTAAGTTCTTGGAAATGTACGATTATAACATTTTTTGGAGGCTCATGGTTGAGTTACTATTCATTGATTATAATCCAATCCCGTTTCTGGCGAATTTTTTTTTTAGGCCCCGCTGTATTCCACTAGTGAGGAGGGTTTAATAATATACGGTGTTCACAGTCAAGATGTTAGCCACGTTTATCCTCGACCATCGTAAAATAGACGCTTGGCATAATTCAAAATTCAAGTGTAAAACCGCTTGTCATAAATTCCGAATACTCGAGGTATTTGTTTTATTTTGTACATTGTTTTGTAAAAAGGAGAGTGGAGTAATTTATTTTTCATTTTTTTTTACTCTACGACTCACATCACGGTGGAGAAATCCCGCGCTGACTAGTAGAAACTCTAATGACTGGAAGAACAGTGCTTCCCTTTACAAATTGCCGTCCTTAACTGTTTGAAATTAGGGAGGTTTTTAGAGCTATGTCTTACACATAAAATTGATGACAGGAAGAGATGCTATAGTATATATATATACGCTCCAGCTTCAATGGAAAATTATCAATAGAACTTACTAAAAATCAATTTATCAGCAAAATTTAAACAGCTGCCCAATGCTCCGCGTTGTTATCCGCAACACAAAGCTCTATCACTTAAATAGAATTCTCTCTTATAAATTCGCATTGAATACTCAGAAGGATGTACTGCATTACCGTGTATACTGTACCTGCCCTAAACTAACCCAACTTCTCAAGAGTACAAAGCAGCCCTTGATTCAATGCTTCCACGACCAAAAAAGTCGTATTCAAAGCCTATTTCCGAGTATATACTCATTCAAACTAACTAGACAATTGTAAAACTATAGAGCTGCAAGACACACTTCACCATAATACTTCACCCAATATTGGGTTCACATTAAACTTTAATGAAGAGGAGGTCTCTTTCTTTTAGTCTTATTTAATTGCTCCACTATTACTAAATAATCCGTGGTAAAAAAAAGATTGTTTATTCAAAAACATCACAGAAAAGAATTAAGTCGTATAGCCTAGTTAATAAGATTTATATCGTTTAAGACTATAGAGCAATATAACTTTACGAATTTTTAACAAATAATACAACAGTAACGCCAAGAAATGATAAATATGCACTCAGAAGAGACTCTATATGCCATACAGTCTAACTCTATCTGAGGGATCAAAAGCCATTAAGAGGCTTTTCAAAGACCTGTACCCAAACATCTTCCATGCTCTTGGCAAAGGTTAATACCCTCCAACCAACCATTATAGTCTACAAGACGTTTAGCTCTTCTGATTCTTCTATACTTTCTCGGCAAGGGTTTTCTTTAGAGTGCGCATTCGGTGGGCTCGCTAGGTGACGGTTGAGAGTGGGCTCCTGAATAGCTCTCTTTTTAAGGGAAGATTGTAATTGGATAAACAGCTCCAAATGGAGCTTGATCGCGATGACACTCATTCTCTTTTTCTTTCTAATGCTTACTGCACTTCCGAGAAGGTGAATGGAAAACTGTGTTTCAACGTTAAACGATGCGCAAACGCTCTTAGCAGTTCTGGGGCTGTTGGGAGCATGAAGCTAAGACCGCCAGAGGTCCCATTCTTCTTCATACACACACTGCCCCTTTACAATTTCCCACATAAATCAACCCGCATGATAGAACGTCTCTTTTTGTAATGGGAGGTCGTACAAGTAATCAGTACTTTTTTTTTCGCCTAGAATAATTTCTATACGAATCTCATATTGGAAAATTGATGGTCGTAACCCCAAATAAATATTCTTCAACAAATTAGACAATACCTTGCCTGTTTTACACCTTCCTTCCCGCATTTCCATGGAACAACTCTGTCGCTTCGCAAGTTATTTTTCTGTAATTCATAGATTTGCCATGCGGAAATCACTGATGACGTTCTCTTCAAATAAATAAATAATAGAGCATTACGTAATGATCTCTTACTAATGTTAAAATCATTAATAGACCAACTGACCGCACATAACAAGTTGGATTTGGTTTAATTCAACTTATCTCTCGCATTCATGGTAAAGCTCTTTCACCAAATACATCTGAAACTCCTCCCAAAAAAGGTCATACAACATAAATCTCTGGTGTATATGACTCACTCTTACAGGCCAAGTTTGTTGCCGGCTGTTTCACCCTCGCGAACGACCCTAGTCTCAACTTCACCATCTTTTTTCGAAATCTGTATACTCGATCTACTTCCAACATTACCCTTGAGTTTTCCAGTCACGATAGGACTAATTTGTTTCTAATCAGACAACCTATTCATCAATGATATTTCATTTGAAACCATCATCATGACTAATTTCTTCATTAATGATAGATCTAGAGTTTGTTGTCTGACTTTGAACACTCAGGCTAATTTTTCGGTGGTTATAACGGGTACTTGTATCTAATTTTTTCGTGAGGATTGAATATATCATGATGAATTGAAATTCTCAAGTGTATTATGTTTGATGGAACTTTCGAATTACTTATGGCTCAAAATGCCTAGATTGACTGTTTTTTTCCAAACCATATCTGATTTATAAATCGTCGCCAGGTTTTATCTATCTATAGACAATTTGTAAGGGTGATCAGATGATAGAGGAGGGCAGGAATACTCATCTACCAAATCTGTCCTATTCCCAGTTCAGTCCCTCTCCAAAACGCGAACTTCGATGCAGTAAGCAAGCAGAATTTCACTTGCCAGCGACTCGATCCTTACTAATATGTTTCATATTCTACTATGATCGAGTAGTGAATTTTACTTAAAGGTCGACTTAGGGGATTGATTCTAATATTTAATACAGGCTCCTATCTCTGCTTGTTTTATAATATCTGGAGTACTTTTGCACGAATCTCGTGCTATACACCTTTATGTCCAAGTCCAAGATCTTAATAGAACTCCTAACCCCCTTTTCCCTGGGGGCTTTAACAAGGACTTCTACCTATGGAACGTTTAGATACACATACTTCTTCTTGTATTGATATTACCTTTTGCCCATACCCTTATGGATCGTTTTACCTTGTCCCGTTTTGATATATTTATTCGGCAGTGTATCATTTCCAATATGCTTAATGAGCTGTTTTCCCAAGCCCAATGCAGAAACGCCCAATAGGCTGGCGTTATGTCAGATGAGCGGAAGTGGGTTTTCTCGCTTTTTATCAGGCCACACGCTTCCTTCTTTCTCCTTCAATTAACGAGTTTCCGACTGTTTGATTGATGATGCCTTCGCTTTTTCCAGAAAGTTCAGTCATCTCGGAGCGGGAAGCTTGATTTTTCCGGGACAATCTTCGCCTCAGGAGGTGGGTACTTTTGCAACATACGCAAATTAGAGTGGTCCCTAAGAGTGTGAGCATCAGCCAACCGTTGAGTAAGATACGAAACTGTCTATCTGGCTCATAAAATTAGGATAGGGCGTTTTCACTCCTCAAACATGAATTATTTTGGTGTAAAGCAGCCCGCTATTGCGGAGATCCTCGGGAATCTAACTCGCAGACGCATAAACAATATTTTCGAACTTGCTAGCCAATCGAGCTCTAACTCCACAATTCCCCTTCCTTTAGTGTGGAAGTTGCACATTTGAAAATATCATACATCGCTCCACAATAACTCCTGCACCCATAACCGTGTCCAAAGCACGTCCTTTCTTTTATTTTTTTCAAAAGGAAAAAGTTTTATTTATACAAAAGAATAAATTAAAAGCTTTACATTAATTAGTAGTGGGAAATAGATCCATGTAATAAGAAAGTTCTAATGGGGAGATTTAGATTAAATTTTTCTTCTCAAGCATCTGAATTTTGGTTTCTTATTTCCCTTTTCTCTTTCTTAAAGCTTCAGTTTTAACGATCTTTCTTCTCGCTCTCAAGTTATTGATCTGTATGGATTAATATTCTTTTTTAACTTTTTTAATTCTCTTCTTTTTCTTTCTGTTTTGATCTTTGAGACTGTTCTTCTTCATCTCTCCTATGGCAGTTCTTACATTGTCAACTATTTTTTGAGTGATAGGTTATGAATACTTTCATGAGATTTTGCATTTGTGCACTGTTCTTTGGAAAATCAGACTAAGTTCTTATTCGTTCTCACTAAAATTTGTTTAATTTAATAGAAATCCCTCGTTCCACTGTCGATTTCCATGCGAAATATCAGTCTATTTATCATTTGCCACAATTGCTAACTTTGATTCTCGGTGCTATAGAAGAAAAAATCATGAAGTTTCTTAGAGGACAATCCATCCAAAATATTTTTGATTTTAATTCAAGGGTAGAATAAGATTCACTGCAAAGTAGAGTATAGTGCTTTTTTCTTTTAGCAACCAGAATCATGTGATTCGGTTTATTGGTGTAAATGCTTAGCAATAAATCAAATCTTGTTTCCTTGTTCTGGTGGATGAAAACTATACTAGGATCAATGATGAGGCATTAGAAAGGCTTGTACTTTCAGAGGAATTTTTTTAATTTTTTTCTGTATTTTTGATTTGCAACAGTCTGGCATTTCAGTTTTGTCATGTAAATCTAATGCAAAAAGCTTAGTTGATGGTTGTATCAGGCATTTTAACTGGACTTAAGAAATCTTTCCATAATTTAAGTACGAGAATTGTAAATCTGTGAGCAGAAATGAACCAAGGTTCAGTTTGATCCAACCACTGGTTGTTAAAGTTAAGCTTTTTTTTTTGCTTGAAGTGCATTTTTAATAAATAAATAATAATAGCTTCAACTGCAAAAAATCAAAAATCAACTTCGTCAACTCAAAAAAAAACACCTTCAAAATAATTCCTAAAAAGAAAAGATATAAAAGAATTAGTCATAGAGTTAGTCTAAGAAACATCCATATACCAATCACCTTCCATCGGAAGGATGAACTTGGAACAACTTCTTTACGACAGAATGGAAGAACTAGTAGGTAATCGTGACTAAAAAAATAGAAGAAAGGATGTAGAACTTTATGGAATGTATTCCGTTTCCAAATTCCGTTTTCATTCACATTTGAATACATTCTCATTCACAATTATACAGTAAGAGAAAAAAAATATATCAAAATAATAATAATTGCTAAATGGATCATTCTCATATGTTTGGAAATTTTTAAAATTTCCCCTGACTTTTTTGGAATTTCCCTGACTGTCAGCAGATTTTATAAATGTGTTGCGGAATTTCCTTCCAAATTGTTTTCCTTGCTTTCCCCAAGAATGTGACCATGCCTCACTTGAAGGGGTGAAATCGGACCATCATTGTTAGGGGTGCATTGGGCCACTCTTTTTAAAAATTGTCATAATGTAATTATTTATTGGTATAACGAAACTTAGGTGGCTATAATAGATAACGTAAAATAAATTATTCGACTGTGTTTCATAGTAATTTTTTTTATTCAAGAGTGTGATTGTTACTATGTCGATTAAATCTATCATTATTAGTGGAATATTAGAGCTGTAATTTTCTGTATTTCTTCTAGCATAAATTTCTCCCAAAAGGTACCTAACCAATTGAAATTTTAAGGCTAAAGTGGTTTTTTTTAAACCTTTCAGGGCACAATTTTCCAACTGTCTCAACCAGACATTGACCTAGTGGCATATAAAATAACTAATCAAAAGTGAAAGTTTATGAGATTTCTGTAGATATGGCATACATCAAGAGCTCTTCCTTCGTTATGTTTTTAAGGTTATTGTTAAATCAAGGTTTGAGGTTGAGCCGATTAAAAGATAGGAGCCATATTTTGCACTCTTTCAAGTGCCAAAGTGTCAAATGTCGAAAAAAATGTTTGATAGAAATAAATGTCAAGAGAATAATATTTCTTTGGTTTGAAATTCAAATATTCAAAGGAAAATGATCGAGTTTTTTCGGGTTTTATTATTTTTCGTACGGATAAAAGAAAATTATTGTAAAACTTTAACTTTTCAACAAAATTGCACTTGGATTTTTTTTTTTAATTTAAGTCAGTTGTGAAGGTTTCGCCCCTGATGAAGCCAAATGGAACACCTTAGAAAAAAATTATTAAGAATGCAATTTTATTTTCGGGGAAATGCCCCATCCACACATCATCTTTAAAGTGATTCAAAATGAAATCTAAATTACTGACAGACGAAGGTTTGAGTTCTGTGTTTTAAAGATGTTGTAGTTGGGTGGACGAAGGTGTTAGTTGGGTGGACGTAGATGATGTAGTTAGGTGGATGAAAATGTTGAAGTTGGGTAGACGATTATGTCGAGTAAACGATGAAGGAACTGATTTTTTTACCAATTTTAATTTTAAACAACCATGTTAGTAGTGACCACTACCCCACTAAGAAGTAAGAGAATGATCAGAGGCAAGATACCTCAAGGTCACCTACGTAGCATTAATTAACTATTTGCGGTTGGGAAGGTCGACCTTCAAATTGGAAGGAGTACTGAGGGGTGGAGTCGGCTGCATAGGAGTGGATAGGTAATGAAATGATAAAAAGAAAGTCATTATTGAGAAATTGAAAAAGACTTGGGGATTGGACAGAACCTTGAGGAACACCACCATTAAATTGTGACCGCCAACAATATATATATATATATATATATATATATATATTATAATATATATAATATATATATATATATATATATATATATATATAATATATATATATATATATATAATATATATATATATATTCTTTATGCAAAAATTTCAACATTTATGTATTACCTAAGGAGTTGAAACCTTAACGTTATTAATACTAATTATCTTTCGATTTTATTTTCTAAATTTATTAATTTTTTGAAAGTTAATTATTTTTCGGAGAAATCATTTATTATTTTTGATAAATGTCTTTTTTATAAATAATTAAAAAGATAAGCAAAATAACAGGTTTATATTTATGGCATTATTGAGGTCTTTATTATATATATATATATATATATAATATATATATATATATATATAATATATATATATATAATTATATATATATATAATATATATATATTATATATATATATAATATATATATATAATATATATATATATTATACTCGTTTCATATATATATATATATATATAATATTATATTATAATATATATATATATATTATTATATTATATATATATATTATATATATATATTTATATACTTTATTTAGGTATATATTATATATATATATATATATATATATAAAGTTAGAGAGAGTATTTGAAAGGGAGGTCAAATTTATGAAACCCATAGAATTAGCATTGATATTATATATCTCTAACTAAAAGAGAGAGAGAGAGAGAGAGAGAGAGAGAGAGAGAGAGAGAGAGAGAGAGAGAGAGAGAGAGAGAGAGAGAGAGAGAGAGAGAGAGAGAGAGAGAGAGAGAGAATTAGCAAACAAATTATTATAATCAGTATTTGTATTATTCACATGCGAAGTGCATAAATTTTGACAATAGTTTTCTTTTGCCAAGTTTTTAAATTAATTTTTAATGATTTTTATGAACTATGAATAAGTGTCATAAAAATAACTCATAATAAAGTATAGTTTTATATCTTCTATCTATATCCTATTAATTTTAAACATGCAAAAAAACGTTCCAAATTCGTATCGATTTGTTGAATGATGTGGAGCAACATATTTTTGAAAGTACCATCCTTTCGCCATTACGGTCCGGCCACATTTTGATTTCCTATATTCTTAATAAAAAGTTGTTATTAATAAATTATTTTTTAATTTTGCTTTTTTATCTATATCATATTAAAAATAAACAGCACGAAAAACGTAACGGTTTTCACTACAATTTTGTCATCATGAGTTTTTTTCGATGGTTTCCGTAGGGCTGAAAGCGAAGACGAGCCCTCTGCGCGTGCGTAGCACGTGCTCAGGGACAAGTCTTGCTCCGTTAGGAGCAAGCCAAAGGCTTGTTTATATTTAAAAATGAGAGTTAATTAATTGAGATAAAATAAACTTAGATTTTTAGTATTTTTTTATGGCTGGTTTTAAGAAGTACTGCATTGCCAATAATTTTTATAAGGCTCTAACTTTGGTTCCATCATTTTAAGATTATTGAACTCCGGCTCCGGCTCCGGAGCTGAGCACATATATTTCAGAGCAAGAGAAATTTTTGCCACAATCTCCGACTCAGATTTCACCCTAAAAACTACGGGGGAAAACCCTCCACAGTTTCGAATCATTTCCTTGTAATTTAATAGTTGAATGTTCAGCTTTAAACTAAAATTTTGTAGCAATTGATAATTTGCTTCAATTTTTTATTTTTTTATTATTTTCATTCGATTTTTCCGATTTTTTTTAAATAGATGCAATTGACTGCCTTCTAATATTTCGAATTAGAACCTTTGCCTTTATTCAAAATTGTTTGACATTTGATACCAATTTGAAGGGTCTATTTAGAGTAATTATATCTGTAAAATAATATGTCCAAGATCTGAATGTGTACTCTACACGGTGCTCAGTGATGAGCCACGGTTAGCTCAGTGGAGAGGCCCGGATCTCAGTAGATGAGACTCGCCCAAAAAGTGGCAAAGAACCAGGTTCGTACTTGATCGGGTTGGAGAATGTGGACCATTCTTTCTATGGGAGTTTAGCAAGTCTTACTTTAAGACATAAAATGAGTACACCCCTCTTCTTGAATTGGGCTCTGCCCGTGAGCGGTGGTGTTAACTGTAAAAAAATAAAAAAGTAAATATAGACGTTATAGGTTTAGAGGTTATGCCTCATTACTAAACAATATCAAAAAAAATATTGGCGTTTGAGAAGTTTTAATTTTGTGTGAAAAAAGGGGTCCATTATTTCGTGTTAAGAATGAAAATTTGCTCTAATTTATTAAATATCGATCATATTTTTATGAAATGTTTCAGAGCAAATAGTCTTGAACCATTTTCACAACTGTCATTACATCATTTTGTATTTTCAAATATACCATACGCAAAGTCCAAGATTTTGTAATTTTTTTTTTTTTTTTTTTTTTTTTTCTTTTTTTTTTTTTTTGAAAAGTTGCGAATTAGATTTCCAGATGTTTAATAATTGT
>JABUQX010072977.1:45000-61374 GCA_015478945.1 Trachelipus rathkii
TTTGTAGTGTGACGCAGTGGGCAATTTGAAATACAGAGGTGTGGTGAGGTAGACAAAAATGAATCTTGATGCGTTGTGCGCTTACTCCGGTGCGGTGAGCTGCGGTGAGCTGCGGTGCTCGGCCAACCCTAATCTTTGTTATAATTCCCTCACGGGCATTGCCCTATTCAAGGATCGAACCCCGACCCCGTGTCAAGCGAATCAGTAACGCTACCGTTGACCCGCGGTAGTTTGGTTTGAAAATTGAATCAATCGAAAATTACCAAAAATCCGTTAATGAATAATTTCAAATTATTCATTTTGTTCCAGTGAATAAAAGCATAAACTTTGTTTTATTCCAGTCAAACATTTGACAAGGTTTGTCAAACTTAATTAATTATTTCAATTCTTGTAGTTTTTTTCTTCACCAAACTACTTATTTAATGTGACATATGAGTTTGTCCTCTTAGAACAGATCTGTCTCTAGGCAGCAAAGATCATAGTTGCTATAAGAATGCTAGTGTTATTGGTGGATTGTTTGTCTTATTTAGAAGGTGAAGGAGAAGAAGAAGAAGAAGAAGAAGAAGAAGAAGAAGAAGAAGAAGAAGAAGAAGAAGAAGAAGAAGAAGATTATATTTATGTTCCCACATACTAATCTTCTCAGAACTTATCAATTATATTCGTACATTACAATTATAATTAATAATTATTACATAATTCTTTTTTAATTATTATGATATAACTAAAATTAATAATTATAATAAGCATTTATTCCTTAGGGTGAAAATTAAATAAGAAATGGTAATAATTCGTCTTAGATTTATATGAGAAAACATGAAAGATGGGTTGACGACGAACCGGGTGTGGTGCGGTACGGGGGGTACGGGGCGCGGTCCGCCTTGAAATATAGAGGAGCAGTGCGGTTTGGTGTGGTATGGGGCGCGGTCCACCTTGAAATATAGAGGAGCGATGCGGTGCGATGCGGCGCGGTGCGGTACGGGGTGCGGTCCGCCTTGAAATATAGAGGAGCGGTACGGCACGGGCGCGGTCCGTCTTGAAATATGAAGGTGCGGTTCGGTGCGGTGTGGTACGGGGCGCGGTCCGCCTTGAAATATAGAGGAGCAGTGCGGTTTGGTGTGGTACGGGGCGCGGTCCACCATGAAATATAGAGGAGCGATGCGGCCCGGTACGGTGCGGCGCGGCGCGGTGAGGCGCGGTACGGGGCGAGGTGCGGCGCGGTATGGGGCGCGGTGCGGCGCGGTACGGGGTGCGGTTCACCTTGAAATATAGAGGAGCGGTGCGGTACGGGCCCGGTCCGTCTTGAAATATGGAAGTGTGGTGTGGTGCGGTACGGGGCGCGGTCCGCTATGAAATATACAGGAGCGGTGCAGCGCAGTACGGGGTGTGGTCCGCCTTGAAATATATAGGTGCGGGGCGGTGTGGGGCGGTGAGGGGCGCGTCCCGCTTTGAAATATAGAGGAGAGGTGCGGTACGGGCGCGGTCCGTCTTGAAATGCAGAGGAGCGATGCGGTGCGGTACAGGGCGTGGTCCGCCTTGAAATATAGAGGAGCAGTGCAGTTTGGTGTGGTACGGGCGCGGTCCACCTTGAAATATAGAGGAGTGGTGCGGTGTGGCGCGGTGCGGTACGGGGCGCGGTCCGCCTTGCAATATAGAGGAGCGGTGCGGTACGGGGCGCGGTCCGCCTTAAAATATAGAGAGCAGTGCGGTTTGGTGCGGTACAGGGCGTGGTCCATCTTGAAATATAGAGGAGTGGTGTGGTACGGTCCGTCTTGAAACATGGAGGTGCGGTGCGGTGTGGTGCGGTGCGGTACGGGGCTCGGTCCACCTTGAAATATACAGGAGCGGTGCAGCGCGGTACGTCGCGCGTTCCGTCTTGAAATATGGAGGTGTGTTTTGGTGTGGTACAGGGCGCGGTCTTCCTTGAAATATAGAGGAGCGGTGCGGTGCAGTGCGGTGTGGTGTGGTGCGGTGCGGTGGGGTACGGGGCGCGGTTTGCCTTGAAATATAGAGCAGCTGTGGGGTACGGGGCGTGGTCCGTCTTGAAATATGGAGGTGCGGTGCAGTGCGGTGCGGTACTGGATGTGGTCCGCCTTGAAATATAGAGGAGTGGTGCAGCGCGGTAGGGGACGAGGTCCACCTTGAAATATAGAGGAGCTGTGCAGTATGGGGCTCGGTCAATTCTGAAATATGGAGATGCGGTGCGGTGCGGTAAGGGGTGAAAATATATAAATATAGAAGAGCGGTGCAGCGTGGTACGGGGCGGTGTCCGCCTTGAAATATTGAGGTGCGGGGCGGTGCGGTACGGTACTGTACGGGGTGCGGTCCGCCTTGAAATACAGAGGAGCGGTTGTGTGCGGTACGGGGTACGGTCCGCCTTGAAATATAGAGGAGCGGTGTGGTACTGGGCGCGGTCCATCTTAAAAGATGGAGTTGAGGTGCGGTGTTGTACAGGGCGCGGTCCGCCTTGTAATATAGAGGAGCAGTGCAGCGAGGTACGGGGTGTGGTCCGCCTTGAAATATATAGGTGAGGGGCGGTGCGATGCGGTACGGGGTGCGGTCCGTCTTGAAATACAGAGGAGCGATGTGGTGCGGAACGGAGCGCAGGCCACCTTGAAATATAGAGGGACAGAGCGGTTTGGTGTGATACGGAGTGCTGTCTGCCTTGAAATATAGAGGAGCGGTGCGGTGCGGTGCGGTGCGGTGCGGTGCGGTGCGGTGCGGTGCGGTACGGGGTGCAGTCCGCCTTGAAATATAGAGGAGCGGTGCGACGAGGCGCGGTCCGTCTTGAAATATGTAGGTGCGGTGCGGTGCGGTACGGGGAGCGGAGTTTCTCGTAGAAAAATGTGCGATAAAATGGTGCGTGGAAAAATGTGCGTGTGCCATGCATTTGTATCGCGGTTTCGATGGACTTTATACACTTTTTTCTAATTGAAAAATTTTTTTGGAAAAAAAAAATTTGTAAGTCACATTTTAACGGATTTTGAATGATTCTCTCTCTCTCTCTCTCTCTCTCTCTCTCTCTCTCTCTCTCTCTCCTCTCTCTCTCTTCCTCTCTTCTCTCTCTCTCTCTCTCTCTCTCTCTCTCTCTTTCTCTCTCTCTCTCTCTCTCTCTCCTCTCTCTCTTCTCTCTCTCTCTCTCTCTCTCTCTCTCTCTCTCTCATATTTCTGATATTGTCAGTTAAGTTTCTTTAATATCTGCGAAAGGCGTTAATTAATACAGTCACTGAATTGCTTGCCAAACCGCACCGCACCGCATCGCACCACACCGCACCGCACCGCACCACACCGCACGGCATCGCACCGCACAGCACCGGGAAGGTAAAAATTAAATGTTGCACTGCACAACACCGTACCGAGATGTTGAAATTATTTGCCACACCAAAATGGTGTTCCTTCCAACCCTAAACTTATGACTCATGAATAAGAAAATTTATTTTTATAATATTGCTATACATAATTAATATAAAAATTTAAATTTAATTTTTAAACATACTAATAAATTAGTAAATATAATTTATCCTTATACATAATTTAATATATTTACGAGTATATAGTGTATATATAATTTAACTTCCTTATTCCAAATTGACATACATTTTTTTCCTTTTTAAAGGGAATAAAAAAGCGAAAATATGGGTATGATGCCAACTATATAAAAAACTGGATTTACCTTATACCCCTACAATGTTTGTTGTTGTTTTTTTTTTTTTTTTTTCAAGAAAAAAAAATAACAAATTGCAATAAGATATTGGAGCTCTGAGTCACCGACTCACTCACTACTAAGAGGTATCTAATTAAATGAAAACATGATACCCTAGCGACTTTTTGATAACCGAGGAATTTTAAACTAAGTAATATGGTATAATTATCAGCTCTATTAGCAAAGCAACAAAGTATTTTTTTGGTCAAGGACTTAGAAAACTTAACAAAGGTATTTATTTGTATTATTTTTAAAATATATTTGGAATAGAAATGCTCTACACAGTTACATTTAAATTGTAATATATATATATATATATATATATATATATATATATATATATATATATATATATATATATATATATATATATATATATATATATATATATATATATATATATATATATATATATATATATATATATTCTTATATTTATATATATATATATATATATATATATATATATATATATATATATATATATATATATATATATATATATATATATATATATATATATATATATAGTGGCTCATGTCCATTGTCTGACTAATGGCCAGTAAATTTTTTAAATATTTACGTTATCGAACAAAATACAGCAGCGCGTATAGCGAAAAGTTTGAACTTTTTCTCTATATTTATAAAACTTTATTTACAGCATGTTTAGTTTTTTGAATTTGTTTATTAAAAACAATAATGGAAACTAGAAATAAATTATACACTAATATAAGTTTAGTTAGGTTAAATAAGGTTAAGTTAAGTTACGTTAGGTTACATAGATTTAAGCTTGTTTGTTTTTAATATTTTTAAAGGTGTGAAGCTCTTTTATTACAATACAGTTTTATTTTGACTTTTATCAAATAAAAATATGTTCGGATCCATGCAATTCAATATGGATAAAACTCACTCACAGATAATAGACATGATCCTTATATGCCCTATAACATATATATATATATATATATATATATATATATATATATATATATATATATATATATATATATATATATATATCTTTGCTATATGAACTTATCCTTTAAAGGGTAGTTAACCGATATATATCAAACGAAATGAAATTTTTTTTTTGATTATTTCAAGGCAATAGTGCGTTAAGGTTGGTCAATAATTTTTTTTTCTTTTTTAACGAAGAGTGCAAGATTAAATCACAAGAAGGAAGGAACCAGGTCTCGGCCTCGCGGGGACGACAGGGGGACTTCGTCCCCCTCACCTGTCCGTCCACGGCTCAGGCCGCAAAAAGAATAAAAGAAAGTATAAAAATTAACATATAAAAATTAACATGATAAAAGCAACTTATTGGAGCTTTCTCGGGATCTTTCTATTGAATTTTAGCTAACACGTCACTGCAAAGATGCTACGAGCAGAGTTCGGTGATCTTCGATTAATACGCCCTTACTATGTAACTTCCTTTTATAGGATAGGGTGCCTATATATATATATATATATATATATATATATATATATATATATATATATATATACCTATATATATATATATATATATATACTATATATATATATATATATATATATATATATAGTGGTTATGAAGATGGACATTTAGATTCTTGCATGCAGGAGCTGTGGTTCGAATCCCGGAAAGGACGCTTTTCTTTGCCTTCCAATTTACGATTTTATTTTCCGACGTCTGTTACGTTGTTATTTATAAGCAATATATATATATATATATATATATATATATATATATATATAAAGATAGAAATATACTCTGTTAAAAATACTTAATATATATATATAATTTAATATAATAAATATTCATATATATATATACTTAATAAATAAACTGACTAACTAACTAATTCAATAATATTTAAAAATTTGAAATATATATTTAAGTATTAACAAAAATTATTTAGATGTAATTTAATAAATATTTATTTATTTAATATTTTATAAATTATTTAGATGTAATTTAATAAATAATAAATATGTAAGATTGGCTAAAATTGAAACGAAAAGGAAGAATGACACTTATTTAAATAACGCTTGCACAGTAAAAATAGCATAATCTGTGTGCCCAAAGCAGTGGCCAGGATATCCTTATCTGTGAATTTAGAGTATAAAATTATTTATAAATACTGTTTATAAATGGTATATTAAAATACTATACATAATAAATAATATTTTTAGCAACGAAAAATATTTAATAAGAACAAATAAAATGTAAAAATATTGCTTTCAAATAACTTTAGAATTATAAAAGAAAAAAAAGAGTAACTTGAAATATTAATAGAAAACGGTTTAAATAAAAAAAATTGATTTAATAGGGATAACTCGAGTATTTATTTATATATATATATATATATATATATAATAATATATAATATAGCATAACATATATATATATATATGTATATATACTATATATATATATATATATATATATATATATATTAATTGATGCTGCGGATGTCATTTTTTCGCATCCATGGTGAATGGATGTTTGATTTTAAGCATCACGGATGCGGATATGATCTTTAATGTATATGTATATATGTATATATATATATATATGTAGCATATATATATATATATATATATATATATGTAATAATAATATATATATAATAATATATATATATATATATATATATATTTATATGTATATACTCTATATATATATGTAATAATAATAATAATAATAATAATAATATATATATAATAACATATATATATATATATATATGCTCTATATATATGTCATAGTACCAATATATATCGAGTTTTAACCACAATCTATTAATATAATTGCTACCAGGGGTGCGGGACGGGGACCCAACTCGTGTCTTTCCCAACACCGACTTTAATGAGATTTTACATGGTTATATACTTTTGCCCCTAGTATCGAAATTCCAAATATATGGGAGAAGGTTATTAAGACATCAATTTTCTGCCTTTTCTGTTTTTTCTTCTGAGATTCTGTTTCTCTTTTCATCATATATTAGCCCAGCATTGCTAAATACTCTCTCACTTAGAACACTAGTTGGAGGACAGGCCAGGTATTTCCTTGCAAGTTTCTTAAGCGTGGGTTAACATTTTGCATTTTACTTAATTAACACTCCACCAACTGATAGGATCGTCATTTGATTTGTATCTAGTCGTTTTTCTTGGTAATAGTCACTGCATCTTTTGATAATGCGTGTGTTTCTTCATCACTTTACTGGACTGTAGAAATTCTTCCAGTGAATCTGTTATTGATTAACAAAAAAAAAGTTTAAATCTATGTAAACTAGCTAAACTCAACATAACCTATTTAACGTATATGCCAATGTATTATTTTATAATTCATCTTGCCCATTGTTAAAAGCAATACATCTGGTAGCAAAGAGCTTTGGAGACTTCGATTACGTAGATTTTAAAAGTGGCTTGAGCTTAAACAGGGATAATGGACATGAGCCATATATATATATATATATATATATATATATATATATATATTTTACACAATTATATATATATATATATATATATATATATATATATATATATATATATATATATATATATATATATATATATATATATATATAGGCCAGCATCCCGAAGAGTTCAGACATGTAACTAGAAAACTATAACATCTACAGGAAAATAAATAACATTTTTGATTTCAGCAAGTAATTCATCGAAGAAACTTAAAAATTTATTTTATTCTAATATTTATTATAACAACTTAAATATTTGTAAAATCTTACACCTGGCTTTGAGTGACCTTGAAGCCTGCTTAATTCTCGAAAGTAAAAGGTGCCAAATACCACTTTTTTTTACGCTTTGGAGAAACTGTTATTTTTTCTTTTTATATCCTTTTTAGGGGGTAGGCCAAACCCTAACTCCATCCATGTTCTTGTTTACCCGAGGGTATTCGTTAGTTTAAAAAAAAAATTCAACATTTGGCACCTTTGATTGCTCACTCGAAGTAAGCGGCATTTTTGAATTCTCAAAAAACTAATTTTTTCAACATTTTTAACAACGTTTATTTTTTAAAAGCGTTATTTTTTATTTTTTTTTTAATTTCAGGGTAAAAATGTCTACTGATTCAACAAAATGATATTACCGTGTACCTGTTATGGTTTTTAGTTTACATGCCTGGCTATTTCGGAATGCTTAATCTCTCTTACTCTATATATAATATATATATATATATATACTATATATATATATATATATATATATATATAATAATATATATATATATATATAACATAATATATATATATATGTTAATATATATATAATATGTAATAATTAATAATAATAATAATAATAATAATAATAATAATATATAATAATAATAATATATATATAATATATAATATATATATATATAATATAATATATATATATATATATAATATAATAATATATATATATAATAATATATATATATATATAACATAATATATAATAATAATAATATATATATATATATAATAATAATATAATAATAATATATAATAATAATAATATAATATATATAATAATAATAATAATAATAATATATATATATAATAATATATGTTGTATGAGTAATATGTATTATTAATTATTGTTATTGTTAATTATACAGGCACTTGTTCGGCAGAAGCGATTGATTGGTACGATTAGCTTCCCTAATTCATATTTTCCTTCATCTCGCCCCCACCCACCTCCTCCATTCCTTTCTATCTCTCGCCAACGCCCTACCTTCCTCCACCCTCATCCCTCTCTCTTCCAACATTTCCTTTATTCCATCCATCCACCTTCTTCTTGGTCTCCCCCTTCCTCTCCTTCCTATCCCTTCCGCCTCCCAAACTCTCCTAACCACCCTCTGTTCCTCCATTCTCTCCAGATGTCCAAACCCATCTTAACATTCCCTTCTCCACTCTTCTCACCAAACCATTCTTCCAATCACATCTCTCTCTTATCACCTATTCTAATCCTCTCTCTTTTTAACCCCACACGCTCTCAACCTTTCATCTCAAACACTTCAACTTCTTCTTGGACTGGCATTTATTTATGTTTCACCCATATGGTACCGCTGGAACTGAATTTTCAAACATACTTATCTTAAGTTTAAGTGATAAATCTCCCCTCCTTTCCATAATTCCCTCAGACCACTCAATGCTCTCGTTCCTTCTCCTACTCTATGATCTATCTCTTCCTTCATCCCTCTTTCCTTACCCAAATCCATCCCTAAATATCTAAAACCTTTACTTCTTCTAAAACTACGCCTCCTACTCTAATCCCTAACCCCATCCCCTCATCTGTTTCCTCCTCCTCAAACACTAACACTTTACTCTTACCTGGATTTATCTTAAGACCCTTTTGTCCACACACTCTCTCAAACTCCTTCACCAAATACTTCAGACCTTCTGAATTCTTCGCCACTAAGGCAGTATCATCCGCAAACAGTATCATGTTCACTTCCCATCTATCACCCCTATCCATCAATTCCACCCCTCTCCCCTCCCTCATCATTCCTCTACAGACACTCTCCATAAATAAATTGAAAAGCCACGGTGACATTACACATCCCTGTCTCAACCCTCTCTCTACCCCAAACATCTCACTCTCCCCTCCTAATACTCTCACACATATTCTAAAGACCCTAATACCTTTACCTAATTTACCCCCTATTCCATATTCTTCCAGCACCCTCATAATTCCCCCCCTCTTCACTCTATCATATGCTTTCTCAAGATCTAAAAAACACCCATACACTTTCCCTTTCCTTTCTATACCTTTCTCCACAAGCATCTTCATTGTGAATACTTGATCCACACACCCCCTTCCTACCCTAAATCCTCCTTGTTCTTCCCCCCATTCTCTCTTCCGTTAAGTCTCTCACCCTCTCAATTAGTATTCTCCCATACACTTTCCCTACTACACTCAAAAGACAAATATCTCTATAATTACCACACTCCATCCTATCCCCTTTCCCTTTATAAAGGGGAACCAAACAACCAACCTCCCCTCCTATCCATTCCCCTCCCCTCCTTAACCCTCTCTTATATAACCTATACAGCCATTTCTCCACCCCTCTGCCTCCCATCTGTAACATTTCCATACTCACACCATCTAGACCTATGGACTTTCCTTTTTTTCCTTTAGTTAACGCCCTAATAATTTCTATTTCCATATCCCCTTCCCGCCCCACTTCCCCCCCCATCCCCACCTCTTGTAAATCCTCCTCATCTCTCCCACCCATTTCATTCAATAATCCTCTAAAATATTCCCCCCACCTATTCCTCACCTAACCTCCTCTATCCATTCCCCTTCCCCCCCCTTAACCCTCTCTCCTAACCCCTCCATCTTCTTCCTTTTTTTTATTTACTTCTTTCCAGAATATCTTGCTCCCTGTTTCAAAATTTTCTGTCACTTTTCTACCATTCATTATTTGCATTTCTCTTCGCCCTCTCCACCGCCCTCTTTGCTTCCACTCTAACCCTTCTATATTCCTCCCAACTTTCCCTTCTCCTATTCCCCAACCATTTCACATAGACCTCTTTTTTCTTTTTCACCAACTCTTTCACCTCCTCACTCCACCATTCACTTCCCTTCCTTCTACTTGCTCCCACCTTTTTTACTCCACATATCCTTCTGGCCTCTTCACGAATTGTCTCTTTAAATCTCTCTTTACTCTCTGCCTAATTTCATCACTCACATCCCTCAACTATCTTCATTCCCCTCCCTAAACTCCCTCTTACACATTGTCTCATCTAATTTTTCCACCTTTATGACTTCTATTCTCCTCTTTTTTTCTCTTTCTCTAACCGTTACCTCTCCCCCCACCCTTAACCTAGCAACCACCAAATAGTGATCAGATAACCCCCTACCTGCCCCCCTGAATACATTTACATCTAGTAATCACCTTTCCATCGCATAATGTATCGCCCTCCCCATTATCTCATACTTCCATGTATACTTATAGTTTTCACTTTTCTTGAATAAGTGACCCAAATTCCCATAATTTCTTCTATCAACACCAACTCTAACAGACTCTCTCCATTATCATTCCTTTCCCCTAGCCCAAATGGACCTATAATTCTCCCCATCTCCTCTCTTCCCACTCCTGCATTCAAATCTCCTAATAAACAAATTTTATCATTAACCCCGAAACTTTCCCAACATTCATTCAACTCACTCCAAAATCTTTCTCTCTCCTCCTCCCTCGCTCCATTTACTGGTGCATACGCGCATATAAAACCCACATTTCCCCCCCAAATTTCACTTTAACCCACATTATTCTCGAGCTCACCTATTTGCATAATTTTACCTTATCCCACACCTCTTTCCTCATAACTATGCCTACCCCTTCCCTCGCCCTCACTCCCCCGAAATCATACCCTTAAATTTTCCAAAGTCCATCTCCTTCTATCCTTTCAGCTTAGTTTCTGTCAACCCTAGCACATCCAATCCTTTTTCCTCGAACATTAACCCCACTTCTTCCCTTTTCAGATCCTCATTTATCCCTCTCACATTCAAACAACCCACTCTAATCTAATCTCTTTTACCCATCTTATCTCTTTACTCCCCCTTACACTCTACTATCCTGACCCTCTTACTCACCACTCTGCTTTCTACTATTCCCTCACTTGATTTTGCTGCACGCTTGCCGGGATCCCACAACCTGAGGCACTTCCCAATACCTCAAGCTCCAAACCCCGCTCAAACAACCACACCCTAAAAAAAGTACCCTAAAACTATATTCTAAAATTAAATCACACTATAAAACTTAATTTAAAACCTATGTTATCGTTGAAATTTATAATTACTTGATGTAATCTCTTCCTACTGTTGAAGACACTCCTCTTCTCAGAGTTCGATATTACCGATTTATAAGATCCCTGAATAATCTTCCTTCTGTGATAATATCCTTATGTAATTTATTCCTACAGTAGAAACAAAAGGAACCTTGATGTATTCTCCTTCTGTCCTGAAGATACTCTTGTTAGAGTTCCTTTGCTTTAATTTTTTTTCACTTAAATCTTTCTTGATCTTTGGTGATCTTTCCAAGTAAAGACAAAGTTAGGTACCTCAGAAAATTTATTCTTTCCTGCTGATGGTTTTTCTCAACACTTGTGCTTAAAATGAAATTAGAATTACTTCATTTACTAAGTTGTACCAGAAATTCTTGAGATCCTTGAAAGGTCTTCTTCAAGCAAAACAAAGCAAGAAACCTCATCAAATTCCAAGAGTCCAAAAAGCACATATACTGGTAATTATACCACTTCACAATTTATTTATTTAACAATCAATTCACTTATTTATCTTCAAAATAAATTTAAAATCATAAAATAATTAATTAAAATAAAATAAAAAAAATTTTCAATTCATTAAAAGCCTGGATCTTTTGAAGAGAGCTTATTTTCAAGAAATTCTTTTTTCTTCACTTTCGCGATGTTTCCCAACTGTTTTCTTACTGAATCTTCTATTTTTATCACGTCTTTATCCAACGGTATCAAAATGATATATATTAAATATTAAATATTAAGTCGCTAACTAAAGGAAAAAAAGGAAAGTCCACAGGTCTAGATGGTGTGAGTATGGAAATGTTACAGATGGGAGGCAGAGGGGTGGAGGAATGGCTTTATAGGTTATATAATTTATGTTGGAGGAGAGAGTGGATTCCACAGGTTGGGAGGGATGGTTGTTTGGTTCCCCTTTTATAGGAAAGGATATATATATATATATATATATATATATATATATAATAATAATATATATATATATATATGTAATATAATAATAATATATATATATATATATATATATATATATAATATATATATATAAATAATATATTATATATATTTATAATAAAATATATAGATATGTACATATATTTATAAATTTTTATATATATATATCTATATATATATATATATATATATATATGTATAATATAATATAATATATATATATATAATAATAATAGCAATAATAATAATAATAATAATAATAATAATAATAACATATATTTTCTTTCTTTTTCTTTTTCTTTTTCTCTCCCCAGGGGTTTTCGTCCTGTGTGCTATAAATGTCTTTCTCAGACATCTCTGCTCATACTATCTTTATCTTTGGCACTCTAATTTTGGTGTGACATCCTTACAGAGGTCCTCCATGGCTCACCCATCTCTTCTTTGGTCACTACATGGTGTTTACCAACACTCTGGTGTCCATTCCCATCTTCTTTTCAGCATTCTGTCCTGCTCCATCCTCTCAAATGTCCCCACCATCTCAATCTCCCCACATCCATCTTCGAGTATCATCTTCTTCACACCCTATATCTTCTCTAATTACTTCATTCCTTATTCTCTCCTACTCTTTTCAATCATAGTTCTTAATACCCTCATCTCGGCCGCTTATTCTCCTCTCCTCTCTTCTCGTTGTTGTCCATGTTTCCGCTCCATACAGCAGCGTCGGAGTCAGTATACTGTTAAAATCACTTTTTTAACCTCTATTCCGATGTTTTATCTTTTTCATCATGGGGTATACCGCTTTCATAACTAATCCATACTTTCCATTCTTCGCGTAATCTCTCCTCCACTTCCTCCCCTTCTGTTAAAACATCCTCCGAGATAATTGCAGGTATTTACCGCCTTCACCTCCTTCCCTCTCACCACCATCCTCATCCCCTCCTCATTTCCTCCGGTTATTGTTAATATCTCTGTCTTCTGTACGTTCATCTTCATCCCTGCTTCCTCCAGCTCCTCCCGTAAACAACTCCACCACCTCTCGAATCGTCTCCTCTCTCTCTCGCTCTAACATGCCAGATCGTCCGCATATGCCGATGTCCCCTTCAAATTCTCACAGTCTCTCCCTCACTTTCCTTATCACCATGTCTAAATATAATATAAACAGAATAAAACACTCCCCTGCTTCACTTCTGTTTTCACCTCAAACCATCTATCGTTCTCGCACTCAGTTCTAACATTACAACTGCATTTCTCATACATACTTTCTATTGCCTTCTTTAATCTACCCCTCACTTCATAATTCCTCTCCATAGCTCTCAAGTTTTTCCTTAGCACCGAATCAAATGCCTTTTGCAGGTCGATGAACGCTACAAATGAATCTCTTGCCATATTCCAGCATCTTCTCCAGGACCATTCTTAGTGTGAATAAGAGGTCCGTCGTTCCTCTTCCTCTTCTATACCCGTACTGTTCTTCGAGTCTCGGCTCTACCTTCTCTCTCAGCCTCCTCTCCAATATTCTTTCGTATATTTTCGCCAGATGGTCCATCAGTGAAATACCTCTATAATTATTACAGCTTTCTGCATCTCCTTTACCTTTATATATCGGTATTATTATTGCTTTGCCCCCACCTTTCCGGCACCTTTCCCTCTCTCCAACACTTGTTCATCAAACTGATGATTCTCCCTCTCAGCTCCTCTCCTCCCTCCACCACCAACTCCACAGCCACTCCATCCTCTCCTGGGGCTTTACCCTTCTTCATTCTTTTTATAGGCTCCTCATATTCTTCTACCGTTATCTCTACTCTTCCTCCTCCTCTTCACTCTCCCTCGTCTGATCTACAGCTTCTTCCTCTTGTTTCCTTTGACAACATTTAGTAGATCTTCATAGTATTCGGTCCATCTATCATTTCTCTTTTCCGGTCTCACAAGAATCTCTCATTTCTATCTTTTATATTTCTAGTTACAGTTTTTGGTTTTCTATACGCCTTCACCATCTTAAATATCTTTTCCTTCGCCCACATCTCTCGTTATTTCTCCTGCCATTCTCTCCGTTCATCTTTTTTGCCCTCCTCTTTATTCTCTCTGCCTCATTCCTTGCCTGTACATATTCCTCCCTTGCTGTCGCTGTTCTTCTTTTCAGCTTCCTCCATTTTTCTGTTTTTTATTAGTTGCTTTTTTTCACTTCTTCGTTCCACCATTGTGTATGTCTCTTCCTAGTACCTCCTACCAATCTTTTACCAAGAGTTTTCTCTGCCACTTCCTTAATGACATCCTGCAAGTCTTCGTTTTTCTTCATTCCTTAGGGTTTCCTGCATTTCCCGTTCATAATTTCGTCTCGTTTCTTGTTCTTCTAACTTCTCCCTCTGATCACTGCCCTCTTCTGCTCATTTACTCCTTCGTCCCCCCTTATCTTCATGTCCGCCACCACCAGTCTATGATCCGCATCCAAGGACACTCCCGAGTTCACCTTTACATTCTTTATCATCCTTTTATCGGAGACTATCATGTAGTCTATCACCGATTTTTTTCGAATTGTTGCGTTACCTGATTCCATCTATACCTCGTAAAGATGTGAGACTCTCTGTGCTTGAAAAACGTGTTCATTATTTTTAAAGTTTCTCACACAAAAATCAATCAACGCCTCTCCCTCCATGTTTCTTGTATCCTCTCCAAATGGTCCCAATACTCTCTCCATCTCTCTTCTCTTTCCTACTCTAGCGTTGAAATCTCCCATCAACAAGCACCTCTCCCCCCCCCCCCCCCCCCCCCCCCCCCCTCTTCCCCCCTCAATTCCCTCAACCCATTTTTTCCCCCCCTTCGCGCCCCTGTTGTGGTGCATATATCTGGAAATATTCTATATTTTATCCGACCTATCTTCAATACGCACATCATCAACCTCTCATTTATAATTTTTACTTTCTGTATACATGGTGACAGTCTTGGTCCCACTATAATTCCGACACCATGCTTTCTTATTCCTTCTCTCACCCCACTATACATCAGAACAAATCCTTCTCCCATTTCTTTACCCTCCTCACACCCCCTCACTCTCATCTCCGCCATCCCCAACATATCTATCTTCCTCTCCTTCATGATATCTATTATCTCCTCCTCTTTATCTCCATAGGTACCCACATTTATCGTGGCACACCTATAATTCTTAAAAGTGTTTTCCTGATTCCTATTCCGTAAATCTCGCCGAAGTCGTCGTCTAAAGTTCTGTCCGGCTTCCGAGGCTCGCGCTTGAGTTCTGCAAGCAGTTTATTTCGGGAAGTGGCTTGCTAGGCCTATCCTTCCCTAGCCCTATCTCCTTTAGCCGAGGACACCTCTGGTGTCCTCGTTGCCCGGGGTGCACGACGGGGACGCGGAGTTGGCCTTTGCACTTACATATATCATATAACATAACATATATATAACAACTATATATATATATATATATACCACTATATATATATATATATATATATATATATATATATATATATCTATACTGCTGCTATGGCAAAATGAAAAAAAGTTAAAAACCCCATCAGCCTTCAAACCTCTACAGCGAATAAAAGGAAAAGTTCTGTATGTAAAGTTCTTTATCAAAATTAAAGAATTTTAACCTGTTCATACTGAGCCACGACACTTGCAATCCTTTATCTAGTTCTTGAACATCATAACCTCCTGTATTAGAACCTATAGAGGGGATGTGCCTCGAAACTTCTTTAAAAATTCTGAGCACTTTGAATAAGGAATGTAATTTTTTTAAGCCATTACCCAATAATTAGTTATTATGTAGTATGACAGAATACGAAAGTATTACATTTTTCATTTGTATTTTTCGCCAAAATCAATTAAAATTTTTGGAAACAAACTAAAAATATTAAAAATAGAAAATTTACATCGGTAACTATTTTAAATGTAAATAATATAATTTTATATTTAAAAAAATCTGAAAGCTCAACGTTA
>JABUQX010072978.1:0-30299 GCA_015478945.1 Trachelipus rathkii
AGAGACGAATAGTGAAATCAGATAGTGAGAGGTCACGCTAAAATAAGAATTAAGTAGAAGGATGTTATCGAATTTATGACTCCTTATCAGTTTTATTCATTTCTGGCTTTTTATGTAAATTAAAACTTGAGATCGATTCAATATAGGGTATATGTACCCATGTAAAGATAGGGACATTGATTGTTTCACCATGAGATTGAATTTATATGAGAGGTCTGAAGGACCTCATATCCATATAGCTTAACCTAATACACGACGCAGAAATATAAATTATATAGGATCTTAACTAGTATATGTGTAGTAGGATTTGTATAGTACCTGATCACTCATGTGAGTTACACCATTTATATAAAGATTACTTTAATTTATTGACCCATATCAGTTACCATAATTGGTGTTGGCTACATATGAATGATTGCTTTTTTTTTCCTGAATTGCCAAAATAAAACTTTTTTTTTTAGTTTCTTGTAGTTCAGTAAGTTGGCAACAGTCTCATGCTCGTGCAGTGCATCGATGCCATAGTCTGCCTATAGCAAAACCTTTAGACCTTTGAGATGTATTACTCTTTTGGGATTTTAATGAAAGTTGGTGTCGTAAAATGATGAAAAATTTGTAAACACTGCAAAATTATATAATCCTTTATTAAGGAAAAGTACAATCTTTTATATGTTATTTTCTACATGAGTTCTGATAATGTCAGTTTTATGATGGCTCCAAATTGATACTGCGTATGTTGGAATATGACCATTGATCTAGAGGTTATTACAATGGAGGACACATATGTATGTCTGTCAGATAGTCTATGATCCCACATGAGTTATTTATACGTTCAGTATATAACAATACAGACATGCGTCGTTATTATGTATATGATCCTTTAAAACTTCATTTTCATTTCAATCACACTAGCAAACACATCTGTGTAATCTTATTTGAGAGTTCATTTTCTTATTGTCAGTACATTTCAGGCTTTAAACAATATTACTACAACACATTATTTAATTTAAAAAAATCACGCAATCCTAATTTTGTGAATACATAACTGAATTGCAAAAAATTTTATTAATATGGATTCCAGGGCTGTGGAATTGAACCAGCAATGATAAAGAGTTGAATAAACGCGGCCAAAGAATTCTGCTGTTCTTGGAAATGCTAGTTGATATACACTTTCTTTATCAGAATTCAAAAAGGAAATGTTTCGAATATGGCACCAATTATATGGCAAATGGCAGTGGAACAGGTGTAGGGGATGGCTACCAGCTATTAAACCATTGATTCAGGATTGGAGCTATACATACAAGTTAAAGAGAAGGGAACAAGTAGTCTTGTCATATTTATGCTTTGGAGCACCTTTATTTGAAAACCTATATACATTTTTTTGAAAAATCAACTTTGAAATTGTGTTCAATATGTTATGTTAAAGTAAGTGTTCTGCATATCTTTATGACCTGCTCATTATTTCATTGACATGGAATAATATTGGATGACTCGAGAACACCAGTGTCAAGATTTGAAGTTAATCATTTGATATAAACTACTGTTACTCCTCAACTATGTTTCCTAGAGACCAATTATATACTTCTCATTTTTTTGAGAGGAAGAGTAAAATACTTTCCACCATATATAATTGCATAATTGGTTTGATGTTCATCTTTCACAAGCGTAGATTCCTCTATACATTCCTGTTTTGAATACCTGTCTCAGCAGTTTTATGGAAGATGGAAAAAGAGAATTTTTTTTTTTATCAAAGTTGTGATAAATTTATTAATATGGTAATTAATATATTATAATACAGCAATTAATAGTAGTTAATATAATTATGGCATAAAAAAACATGGCTTTGTTAATTTATGATGATAGATTTATTGATTTCAAAAGTGAAGTGTTCAACGTAATTCAGCAAAATTTTTTCCTCTATATATAAATGAACTGATTAACATAGTTTTGCGTGTGCCAATGTCCAAGTCGATGAGGAGCACAAAAAATTCATCAAGGCATCAAGGTAATGTTGTATTTCCTCCAATGGTCAGGGGGTCCCCCATTGCCTGGTGGCTTCCATGGTCATACTCTCATGGAGGATTTTATGAACCTAGACTTAGGTTTGGCTGAAACGGATAAAAGAAAGAGAAATAGCTTCGCTGAGGATGGGGTTGTTGGGAATAAAATTATGCCCTTCACGGACCTTTTAGAGGGCCCCTCTAAAAGCATTGGCCTACAGGATAGACCTCTTCTCTTAATTCTATAGTGCTGGTTGCTGACTGTGAGAATACAGTGATTTTAATGAAATCTTCTGATAATTGTGCTATATTTAATAATCTTACCATGAATGCAAAACATTATCATTAGTTTCTTTAGGAATATATATGAAACTGGAAAAAAATGTGAATACCACACAAATATTTGGCACAATCTTATTACTTTTAATCATTACTCACAAACCTTCCTTATCCATTGTAAAGAGAAATAAAAATAATTTCCTGCCTGCTTCCTGCCGCCGATTGTTTTGTTTACATTTTTTTTGTTGGTGCAGCCTTCCATCTCATCCAATATAGGAAAATTGGTCCAGTTGGTGCAGTGGTTCTTTTAGATGAATAGAAAGATACTATCAAACTGTTGGGTACTGATTCCTCCTACATCCTTGATGCTACCAGGATTATGGCTTTTGACAGTTCTGTTGATCCTTCCTGTGTTCCGACCTTACAACTGAAGCTCAAATTTCAGGGTCCCTTGCCTGAAAGAATGTTCATTGGCTATTCCATTCATAAGGTATACCTATGGATATTCCCTGTTATGAGATGCTATAGCTAACTGTTGGCAATATGGTCATGGGTCCTTGACTTGCAAGGCTTTGTCCCTCTGTTCTCTTCGCAGTGATTTTCATAAATCTCTTGCTGTTCCCCACACTGTTTCATGTGTGGTAGTGGTGTTCACTCCTTGATAATGACAAGACTGCTGGTATATCAAAGCTACTTCGAAATAAACGGAAGAATTTTCCATAGGTGTTAGCTAGTTGGCCGGTGCTATATTCACGGGCACGATGAGCTTAGAGTCCAGTCGACGACTCACTCAAGAGCGTAAGTGAATATCCAGAAGTTTTATAGACCTTTCATACATAGTTAGTAGTTTTTATGTGCAATGATCCACTCACGCGCGCACAGTTCACTCTATAACATATAAGATAGTATATATAGGATAGCGTGAGGACAACAGTGCATGGAGATAAACCACATATATGGCTCCATATGCTCTGAAAGATAGTGGAGTATATATATGAAGAGTGACAGACAGCTTGTCGTCTAGAGTGTGTGACAGTGTATCGTATCTAGTGCTCTGTTTTCAATTTTTGATTCCAGTATGTATAGCGTCTCATATCAGGGCCTCTCAGCCAGTCGTCAGAGTTATGAATATCCACCAAGTGTGTTAGGTGGTGTCGAAACATAGGTCATTTCAAACAGCAGAAAATTATGGTTATAGCTACTTAACAAATCTTTTCATAACGCTGAACTAGGATGGCCCTAAACTATAGAACGAGAGCGTATATGCCGTGCGACGTTAATATATTGCTCTCTCTTGATGTAGGGGAGAGAGATCGTGCATAGGAGCATGCTGGTAGGGTCTCCCAACGTCTCTCTTGTATAGAGTGTCTTTTGAAGGCTGTTATATATTACTTGTGAGAGAAGCACTTCAATCGTTTTTTGTACATGTTTTTTTGTGTGTTATGCTTTTTACTATCTGATGCGGACTCATGTTTTGAGCGTATCGAACCGGCGAGGACTATCTGCGAGTGTTCGTCGTAGGAGAGAGTGTAATTGTGCTTATATAGAAGGGTAGTCGGATCATAGTGAGTTCATACGGGTAACAGAGTTCTTCGTTCACGTGTCAGTGTGTTGACAGAGACCAGTGTTGTCGTGATGAGGCGTACACTGTCAATGTGCAGGGTGTATATATTCAATCATTTAGCCTCAGGTCGTTTTTTCAATTATTCTGTGGGAGAATATATTACGTTTATATATATAGATACTATAACAGAAATTTTATTTTAGATGGAATATAGTAGTAGTATATTTCAAGGGAGAGCATTAGGGGCTGACACCCCTCTGCAACTGACCGTTACTTACGATCTGTCTTCGGGTGGTGAGCGCAATTTCACTCTGTGTTTCGAACCTCTTGGCCTACTTTAGTATGAGTTGGACTCACGCTCTTCTCTCTCACTCGCTTGTATTACGAAGGTAGGATATACCCTAAGAGTGTTCGTCTTCCTATTAGTAGATACTTATTCTGCTGTCCTAGATGAGATGACTGATGTGGATGATGATGATCTGCCAGATGAGCCTGTCTTGGTGAGGCCCTCAACCACTGCCTCTTCCTCGGTAATCATTGCCTGCTGGTGCCCCTGATATGCCTTTTCAATCTCCTTCTCCACTGCCTGTCAACCCTATCGTCAATGGATCCCTTCCTCAAAGGGAAAGAAGTAACAAGGCTTTATACCTCTTGTTTCTTGAAACTGCTTGGATGATATTATATATATAAGTATATATATATATATTAATATATATTATATATATATATAATATATATATATTATATATTTATATATATATATGAATTTATATATATTAATATATATATATATATATATGGACATTTATAAGTGGTTGACTCCCGTTTATCGGGGGAAAATTTCCGATAAGAGAAACAACTAATTTATAATAAGTGTCTTGATTTTAATATCCATTTAGGCAAAATTTTTTATAAAATATTTCTAGTAAATATTACATTCTTAGATTACTGAGGATATTTATATTTATTATTATATTATTATTATTATTATTATTATTATTATTATTAATATTATTAATTTAACTTTAATATGAATTGGATTTTTTTTCTAAGTTCTTTTTATTTTCGATTATTATTAATATTTATGGGATTTGTTTAATTTAAATAAAACCACACGGAACCCGCGAAGCGTAGCTGACGGGCACTCGCTTGCGGGGGGGGCTGGGGGTAATTATGAGGTTTGGGGCAAAGTCGTCAGTTAGGAATAATAAAGAAATTTATATAAAATCTAAAATATTCAATTTATTTTAATCCTGGCGTCTCTTATAACTTTGAGATCATTTGGTCAGGAAATTTAAACGTGAAAATTTTTTTTCAAGGTTTACTTCATTTTTATTTTAAACACGTGTGAAGCGCAAAAAAATATATTCAATTTCTTTTTACTTTTTTGTTTATTTTAATGTAGATTATCATTTGAAAATCCAAGCATTTCTAATGTATTTAACCAACATCATTTATATTGCGTAAGATTTGGTATCAAGTTGCCAACCAGTTATCAACCTCTCATAAAGCGCACAAATATACATATATTATATATATATATATATATTATATATATATATATATATATATATATATATATATATATATATATATATATAATATATATATATATATATTTAATATCTATCTATAATACTTGTCGACTTGTAATTTTTTCCCCAAGCACTTACCTTGCTAGTCCGCCACAAAGTCTTTCCAGTGAACGTCTCCTTAGTGGTACTTGTCTTATTTATGATAAAAAATGTAGAGAAGAATTAAAGGCAGAGAGAAAGCTGAAATTTTTGTATTGTTTGAACTCAAAGCTTTTAGTAATTTATTTCAACTCTTGCGTATGCTATCAACTGTAGCTCTATAAATCAATATTAGTGATTTTCCTCATTGAAGAGAAAGACTTTGGTGAAACAAGTTGGTTAGTTTCTTGTAGGAAATCAAATGTATTCAGTAAATTTTTTATGGCAGAATTCCAATAACATAGCAAGTGTCATGTTGCTGGCACTATGTATGTTTCACATTCATATTCGCAAATATTAATTATTCACATTTGTGAACATTTAAAAACAAATATGTTCCTATTCACATTCGTGATTTAGAAAAATTATTGATAAAATTAACTAACAATGAATTTATGGTGGATGAGGTTAGAGTTGAGGAGATTTTAGAAATTAGTGACCATAAAATAATTAGATTTAACATGAATGTGATATCTGGGCCCAAACTGGCACACAATTTAACTAAAGAAATGGATTAGATTTCCAGAAATTGTGATTTACCAAATTTTGAGACAATGCTTAGTATAGTTGACTGGGATTAGAGTTTAAAAGTCTAAAATTGTTTTCTGTTGTGGGCAGATTTTTGAATTTCATAGTTAAAAAGTGTAAGAATTCTTTACCCTGGTTCATCATAAAAGATGATACTAAGATAGTGAATCGCGTGATTGGTCTTGAGTATTGTGGACCACATAGAAAGATTTAGGTGTGATTATGAACGTAATCTGTAAAAGTGGCGTCAAATCAGTGTTTGAAGCTATGGAATAAAGCCTAATATAGATGCTAGGTGTAATTAATCGCCAATATTGTTTACAATTATCAAGAGCAGTGAAGTTATAAAGTAAGCTCTATCATAGCTATGGTCTCACCAGATTAGAGTATTGTGCATAAGTTTGGCCCCTAATTGGCCGACATAGATATTGGGAGAGTGCAACATAGAGCAACAAGGATTGATTTCTGTATTTGGATATAGAGTCTAGGGAGGAGACGGCTGAAGGAGCCATGGGGGGGGGGCGGGGGAAGGTTTTTGATGTAGAAAGGCTATTTCTTAATGAGACATTGAGGTACAAGTCTAACAAATATTTGTAAACATCTATTAATAATACTTAGACTAATAAATTCTTTATAGTAGACTGCACAGATGGGAAGTTCAGACAGCAAAGAAAATTAATAAGAAGGCAAGCCATCTTTGGTTAGAATCCATTCATTCGGTAAACTAGGTGTTTAATATTTTTTGGAATGGTTTGCTGCAGAAGGTTTGTTGAGTGTGACTCGCTTTGCAACATTTAAGAAGAATTGGATTGTATATGATGGTTTGGCATCAAAATATAGGTATATTTAAGACTATGCCAAACTTGGTGTGGGATTTTAGTTAGTTATGGTAAATTGCCAGTTGAACTACCAGACATAAAACGTATTAAGCTGTTTGTGTAATTTAGCATGTCCTTAGCTATAGTTTTTTCTTTTTGTGTAGCTTTGCATAGCTATATATTATATTAACCTTTGTATAGGATATTGACAATTCTTAGGGTGCAGTTTAGGTTATGCATGTTGCATGAGCATGTGTTTGATCAATATTTACTTTAGTTTTACCTGGGACAGCCTCAATAGGCCCATGTTGGGTCATTAATCTCTCTTTATATTTCCTATATCCTATTGCCATGTGGAATATTGGAAAATAATATATATAGAGGTTATGTTGACATACTTTCCTATCTAACTGATTTATGGTCTCGCCCTTAGGGACCATGGGGAGTCTTGCGTGGTGGCGCTTGACATATCCAAAGCCTTGATGGGTTTGGCATGCGTCACTGCTCTCTAAGCTCCCTTCCCTTTGGGTTTCCTCCTCCTCTTGCTTACTCTTGTCTAGTTTTCTCTCCGATCACTCTATATCACAGTAGTTGATGAAGCGACATCTTCCTCCTTTCCTGTTAATTGTGGTGCTTCGCGCAAGGTTTCATTCTATCTCCAACTTTATTCTACTTTTCATCAAACGATCTCCTCAACTGTACTTCCAACCTGTTTCACATCTTATGCCTGATGACTCAACCTTCACTCTTTCTACTCACTTCAATCTGCTCCTCTTTTGGCTTCTAGAGTTTGCCTCTCAATCTCAGCTTTCCTGAAATTCTAATTCTTGTCGATCACACGGATGGGATTTCCCGGTGGGGGTCACGGCAAACTTGTCAAAATTCAACTGCTTTAAAACTCAATCTTCCTCTACATCTCCCTTCAAAAAACCCTCCCAACTTCCTATTTTTCCTTTGATTGGCTCCAAACGTCTCTCCCTGTGAACGCATAAACATTCTTGGTCTTAACTAAACAATATATTGTCTTGGAAACTTCATATTCAATGGTTGCTGGGCGGCCTCTAAGATACTGGGAGTTCTGTTTAGAGCGTTGCGGGAATTTTTTTTCCTCTGCACAGTTACTCCAGTTGTATAAGGGCCATTCGCCTTGTATGGAGTACTGTTCTCACATTTGGGTGGGCTATGGCTCCACCCTTCTATTGATATGGTTTGAGTCCTAAACTAAGTTAGACTAATAACTGTTTGACTACTTTCTAACTGCTCTTGAACCTCTATCTCTGAGACGTGATGTTTTGCGCACTATCTTTTTCTATAGGTACTACAACGGTAGATGCTCGGGGGAGTTGGCCCCTCGTTCGCATTCCACCATTGCGTCGCCCTCTCAATACAAGGGGTGGCCTTTGGCTCTCGCATGAGTTTTGCGTGAATATTGAGAGACCCCAGACTTGTTCATTTTGGTGCCGCTTTCTCTCCTGCTACTTCTGTTCTGTGGAACTCCTTGCCTTCTTCTGTTTTTCCAACTAATATTTAATCTTTCCTCTCTTTAAAGCCCACGACTGCGCTCACAGTCTTAGGTCGGGGATTGGGTAGGTTTTTTAATGTTTTATTTTCCACCCCCTCCTTGAAAAGGGCTCGGCCCATGAGTGGTGGTTAACTGTAAAAAAAAAAAAAAAAAAAAAAAAAAAAAAAAAAAAAACAATATGCATTTCAACTTTTTCTACATGTACTTTACTATAAAGTTTTTTCTTTTTGGTAGTAGCCTAGTCAGTGTATATATTAGCCTTTACTTTGTGTAGGATAATAACAATCTCTAGGGGTATGGTATGGTATGGGTTTTCCATGTTGCATCAGCATGAATTGTGTGATTAGGCCAATCTACTTTAGTTTGACTGGGACAGTTTTGTGCAAGTTGTTGCAATCTGCTCAGTTTGTTAGTAGTTTGCAGATTGTGACTCAATTCACTACAAAATATTCAGTGTAATAGGGTAGAACATGTTTATTTCGCTTGTGAAATAACCTGTGTTATATTTATTTTCAACACTTTATTTTGATATCATCATTTGTAATAACACAGTTTTTCTGTTTTGTGAGTTTAATAAAAATTATGAGGATAAGTTCTCTTGCTTACAATTACCTATATTGAATATAAATTTATCAAAATAATTAAAAATGCAGTAAATTGTGCAATACATTTGAATGCATGGCAGATTGACACTTATCTATAAGTTTGAGATAAAGCCAGATTTTTAAAAAAGTAATCATAGAATTAGACTACTTCAGTAACAACTTGAATATACTTCAGAAGGAGCTTATTAAAGTATCTATTGGATGCTGGAAATGATTTAGCTTTTAACTTTAATAAAATAAATAGTTTTAAAACTTATAGAGAATCATTTGTTTATAATATGGATGAGACTGTTTAAGAGTATAAATTTTGATGTAGATTCTCAATATTTACAATAATATATTTACAATGAGAGATTTAGAAGAGGCAGTTTTCTTAATAAAGTAAAATTCCACCTGAGGCAAAGATATACAGTATATAGTTATATATTCTTTTTTAACAGTAGCCTTCTTAACTGAGCATAAGTATCGCTGAATTACATCAGTGGTGATAAAGGTGATTGAATTTTTTTTTTTGAGATACTGACACTGTTGGATGTGAGCCAGTTTTCAAGTTATTGAATGTAGTTTGTGTGCATGTGTAGTGGCTGTGAGTTGGTTTATGAATGAGTCACTGGCATAACATATTTATTTTTTTTTTGTCTGGGATTTGTTGTATGGGTGGGTCAGGTAAATTAGTGGTTTAAGAGGAGAGTGGATAAAATGGCTCCTTTGGGTCTCCATTTTTATTTTTATTGTTTTTGAGAGGTTAATTTTGTTGGATAGTTTTTGACTATGAGGCGATTAAAATTTGGATGCTCACTTTGAAGTTTCTCAAATTCATTTATAATATTTCAGAACTTTTCTGAAAGTGAGGCAAATATGAATTATGAAACAGATCAAACGACATCTGTAAAGTCGCAGTTAAGAGAATTAAATTTTGAATTTGTATTTGATAAAGACGCAGGTCAAATGGGGTCATAAAATCTGATAATCAGATATTGATTGGGAACAAGTCAAATACTCAAGATGTAAAGGTATGTTCATTCATTTCTCATTACTTTTTACCAGGGTTGGCATAATTTAAATTATTTTTTATTTTATTTTCTCTTCCTTTTTAATTTTCATTTTGGAGTCTTTGCAGTACAAATGAATACAATTTATTATTTTTTACTCTAATCCGAGATGGGTTTTAAAATTGATGTATAAGGCTATCCTATGTCCCAAAGTAACTAAAGCAAATAAAAATTTTAATGATTTGTAATTTTCAAGATATAGCTATGGGTCCCAATTTTGGGAGGGGTAGGACTTACTTTTGACATTTTGCTTGAAACTCCAAAACTCACTTCTATTCACAAGTAACCTCATCATATATAATATCATTGATAGCAGCAAAGAAACAGGTGCAATGATATTTAAATTAGTTTATGACTTTTCTTTGAAAAATTATTCCATTTTACGTTTTTACTTCCCCTCTCTCTTGGAAGGTGAAATGTACCTTTTTGTTATTGACCACCTAATATCTTTTAAACAAAAGATAAATCAATGAGAGTGGATATCAGTCATTAAGAGTAGTAACAAATTCATGAGAAGTAACCTTTTTTTTTATTTATTAATTTTTTTTTTTAATATTTCCCAATTTTGCTGCTTATTCGAATAATTCAAGTCTCTATGAAGAGAATATTTTATGTGCACAAGTTTCTTTCATTTCCAAACTTTAGCACTGTCTGATTTGACCCCGATTTTGCAAGATGTAATCAAAAATTCAACATACTGACCACTCGTAAACTCGACTAGTTGCAACTTCTCAACCTCATAAACATCCCAATTTAAAATCTACTGTTATTCACTTATAACAACATTTGCACACCTTGGCTATTTTCATCTCAATCCAAATGTCTTCTCTATCCAAATTCAGACACCCTTGCTAAAAGCATCCTTTCTGCAACACTTTGAAGTTCACAGCAAATAAACAGTATTTAGCTACAGAAAGTTTTAAAACGGGACAAGCAAAGAAAACTCAACACTGTTTATAGAAAATTAAAAAGAGATGGTTAAAGAACACACAAATAATAATTATTATTATTATTATTATTATTATTATTATTATTATTATTATTATTATTATTATTATTATTATTATTATTATTAATATTATTATTATTATTATTATTATTATTATTTTTATTATTCTTCTTCTTTCTTTCTTTCTTTAGCTACCTCTTTTTCCCCAAGACTGGGAGTAAGGTGCGCTACAAGCACCGGAAAAGAAAAGTAGTAGGAGAATATGACAAATGTGAAAAGAAAGCCTTACCGCCCCCTCTGTACATTAATTAGTGAGAACTCGTCACAGACAGGAAAATCCAAATCCCCCTAGAGTTCATGGACCCTCCCGCGGACGGACCTCCACTATGGTAAATGTCAATGTAAGGGTTCATCCTTGGCCAGGTGGGCCACAACATGCCCCCATACAAAACGCCATCTCTCCTATCATGCACCTTATCTCGCTCTGCCAAACTCACATTTCTCTCCCTTCAGACATTCGTTCACGACTCAATCCAGCTTTCTCTTTCGGTCTCCCAGCGGTCGGTTCCCAACACACTCACATATACATTCTGCTTAACCAACCGACTATCATTCATCCTTTCCACATGACTACCGCACTCTCAACATACTATTTATTCTCTCATTACCCTTTCCTTCACACCACACACTCTCTAAAAGTTCATTTCTCACTTTATTAATTCTTCTCACACTAGCAACACCCCTAAGATTGTCCATTGAACACATTGCTTTAGTTATACTTTCTTATTTCAAGACATAGTCTGCACTACCATAACAATAACAAGGTAACAACATACCTCATGTAAGACCCTAGCACACTCAAGGAACTTAGTCCCTTTGCATTCACCAACGATTTATTATTATTATTATTATTATTATTATTGATTATTATTATTATTTATTATTATTATTATTATATTATTATTATTTATTATTATTATTATTATTATTATTATTTTGAAATTTCTGTCAAGTATTGTGAAACTTGAGAAATGTTCTTCGTTGTTAGAGAAAATAATGAATGGGTTCAGAGGCATTTTGAATCAGCTGAGAGAAATTCTCTGCACAATTGTCATGTCGAAGTTCTTTGGTGGCTTTCTCAACAAGTTGAGTGATGATGAAATAGAGGTAAATTTTGACTTCTTGAAAAAAAAACATTATTATTATTATTATTATTATTATTAATATTATTATTATTATTATTATTATTATTATTATTATTATTATTATTAATTATATTATTATTATTATTATTATTATTTATTATTTCATCTACCTTTTTTTCCCAAGATGGGTGTACATGCATCAGAAAAGAAAAGCAGTAGAAGAATATGACAAAAGTCGAAAAGAAAGCCCAGCCTTTATGTAGTAAGAACTCGTCGCAGTCAGAAAATTCACCCTAGAGCTTCACAGGACCACGACGGACCCTCATTATGGTAAATCGTCAGTGTAAGGGTACATCCCTTGGCCCAATTGGGACGCAACCATACCTTCTCACAAACCCCGCCATTCTTTCTTATTATTGTCACCTTTATTTCGCCTCTGCAAACTCAATATTTCTCTCCTTTAGGCATTCGACATTCGTTTACTGACTCAATCCACTCTTTCTTCGGTCTCCCAGCCGGTCGGTTCCCAACACACTCACCATATACAATCCGCTTAAAACCAAGCGATCTATCACATCCTTCCACATGAAAACCTCGGGCAACATACTTCTAATTTATGTCTCTCGTTTAACCCTTTTCTTCACCCCCCAACTCTATAAATACGTTCATTCTCTTTTATCAATTCTCACACCTAGCACGCGCCAAACACTAGATTGTCCATCTGAACACATTGAACTTTAGATCTGAACTTCTTATTCAGACCACATAGTTCCACTACTATACAATAACAACAGGTAACAACATACCCTCATGTAAGAACCCTAAGCGGCACGTCCAGGATTAGTCCTTTACATCCAACAACGATTTAGTTGCACCAGGCCACCTTCCTGCATCCACAACTTTCCTACTAAAACTGCATCATCCGTTCCCTTCTCCATCATATACCTAAATATTTAAACTTCAGACACTTGTTCAGCCTGCTCCTCATTATTGAATGTAACCTCACACTGAGGATGTCCTCACTCACAACCATACATTACTCTTATCTACGTTTACTTTCAAACCTTCCTTTTATACATACTCTGCAAATCTCTTCTACATCCCTCTCAAAACTTTCAAGATTCGCCCACACAAAAAACTCATCCGCATGTAATAGGTAGGGTACTCCACTCATCTCCATTCTCCATCATTCTAACACCATTTCTGCCAACCCCACCTCTAAATCTTATAACCCCATCCATAATACAAATTGAATAACCAAGGAGACATTCACACAACCCTGCTCACTCCGCTATTAATACTAAACCAATCACTTTTTGACAACAAATTATTTTTACGACACGCCTACTGTCGTACCACCAACACGCATATCTCACTAACACTTGCCATAGAAGGAGGTTTCCTATTATATCATGCGCCTGAACAACTCATAAACCTAAATACAATATATTCCGCACTTTTTCCAGATCATTTGCTTCTTAAAGATTAGATCCCACACATACTCTACACTTCCTAAAACGCACTTGTTCTTCAACAATCATCTCCTCATAATTCGACGCACTCTTTCGACAAAATACCAGCATATATCTTCTACAACACTCAATAACCTAATTCCCATATAATTCCTACAGTTTCCCTTTATCTCCCTTACTTTTATATAGGTTCTATATGCTCTCCTCCAATCCCTCTGAACTATCTCCTCCATAAGTGCTTTATTACACAACTTCCAAATCCAAATCAATCACCATCTCGCTCGTTCTTGATCATTTCACCATCATTTTATCATTCTGCAGATTTACCGTTTCTCAACTTTTCTCCACTTACACTCTACAATTACCTCTCCTTGCTATATCCTCAATCCCAAGATACCTATTCCTCTTGCAACATAAAACCACACACATTCACTATCACTTACATTATGCCAATATTATACAGATTTTTCGAAGTGTTCATTACTGCCTAACATACCATTTCATCCGGTTACAAAACACACCACATCCCTATTCATTGTTCTAAGCAGGTTCCCATTATTCCATTCTTAAGTTTCCGTTCGCGCTTCCTCCAGAGAGCTTCCCTATTCCTTGTAAGTCCCCATTCATCTCCTTCCAGAACTGTTTCATATAACTCTCTTCTTTTCTCTACGCGTATGCACCTTTTTGTTTTTCTTTTTCCTCCTTATGATAATTCCAAGCATCTTTCTTTTGAAACTTATAATTTGCTTTTAGTACATTCAACCAGCTTCTTTTTTTTTACCTTCTTATGCATGACATCACTTCTTCATTCCACATTCACTGTTAACATTCTTTATTCCTACTTTAGCACATCCAAATACTTTCTTTTTGCACTGCTAACAATTGCTTTCCGTTCATTTGCTTTCCAGAATTTTGTCTCAGTTTAACCTTGTTCAAAATTCAACTTGATTTATTTTGTAAGAGTTTAAATACCTTATCCTTATTACCCCCTTGTTCACTTAACTTCTCACTCTTAATTTTACCACTTCCTTCATATCACCTTCCTCCATCCAAACTTAATTTTTTCAATAAAACAACAAAATAATCCCATAATCCCATTCCTAAACTCACTGATCTTAGCTTCCAACACTATCATCACATACTTTAGCATCTTCACCACAACAAAATAAATCATACTTTTCACTTCGATACATTTTTTACTTTAACAACTCTTAGTATTACTTATGGATATCTCTTGTGTTTAATGTACCTGTAAACGGGGCCATTCGGTCAAAATCAGGGGTACTCAAAATGCTAAGGTTTTCATTGAGACTTTATTTATTTTTTTTTTTTCAAAAATTTTTTTTTATATGTTAATGTTATCTTTAGGAGTACAATTAGTATAATGGTATTTGTATAATATAATATAAAGGATTAATGTTGAAAGCGATAAGCTAAAGTGGAACGAATTGCCACGATTTTAGGGGGGGGGCAATTCGGGCCCACATCAATTTTCACATCCTAAGAATCCTCATTAAAGTGTTTTTATTTTAATAAATTATGATAAGTCAGTTTTCATTTTTAAACATAATGGTATTTAAATATTAATTTAAAGTATTTGGGCTTACGAAACGTAATAAATGTTCGAGTTTGGCGTTCGTTTTGTCAAACTGCAAAATCGTAAAAAACGGCTCGGCCTAAACGTCAATGAATGGCAAACATGTAAGGTTCATTTTTTTATTTCTTTATTATACAGGATTAAGGAAATTCTTTACGTTTGGTGCGCGTTTTTTTTTACGATTTTGCGATGTTTGACAATGAACGCAAACGCTGTTTTGACAAAAAATGACACGCAAGCTCAAAGCGTTTTAGGTTTTTTTTAGAACATAATGGTATTACAAATATTATTTTTAAGAAATTGGGTTTTGAAAAAACTAATAAAATTTGAGTTTGGGGGGGGGGCGTCGTTTTTGTCAACGCAAAATCGTATAAAATGCTCACCAAACGTAAGGATTTCATCAATTCAATTGTAATTCTATATTAAGAATTAAGGAATTTCTTTATCGTTTGCGTGAGCGTTTTTTTACGATTTTGCGCTGTTTGACAAAAAACGAACTGTAATGTTATTAATTCTGTAAGATTGAATTCTTTTTATTTTATATTAACAGATTAAGGAAATTCTTTACGTTTGGTGAGCGTTTCTTTTAAACGATTTTGCGCTGTTTGAGAAAAACACGCAAAAGCTTTGACAAAAACGAATGCAACTCGAGCGTTATAGGCATATTACGTTTCGTAAGAACAATTGGAAAAAAAAAGAACGGAAAAAAACTGGCCCTTTTTTAAAAAGGGGGGGTCTGCAACATCATCATTAGATATCTTTTTGTATCCTGCGTGTTACTTGCGTAAATTTGTATAGGTTAAATTAGGCCGTAATTTGACAAACTTTAACCTACTATCTTGCTGTAACAGAAGTGTAAAAATTAATTTTAAACCATTTTTTTTGGACATCTTTTTGTAAAAGAGTATTAAAAAAATTTAATTTATGAAGATTTAAGAGTGAACGAATTGCCATCCGCAACTACTTATACCTGGGGACCGAATTGCCCATGTTACAATTTTATACTAAAACATTTTTAATCTCTTGCCTGAATGACTCAACGATGCATTAAGGTTATGAACTATTTTTAGACTATATCTTGGTACAATAATGTACGTAAATTAATTTTGGACATCTTTGTATGATTCTTAGCAATACAGCCTAAAATTTTCCCGATTTTATAGTTACAGAAAAAGACAAAAAAAAAATCATAAAAATTAATGGACTTAAATTAAAGGCGTACAACTTAAGAGATTATACCTTAGAAATTCATATATTATCAATCGCATCTTTAAAAGAATATATTCTTATTGATAGGCTTATTTCGAAACATGGTAACTGATTGCCCCACGTGGCTTTCCGAATAGCCACATGGCGAATTACCGTTTTATGTAAGTATACTTAACACATTAACTCTCTCCTCAAGAAATTCAAATACCTTCCTACCATTCTCATTTTCTCCCGACACCAAAACAACCACCTGCTATATCATCCTTGTTTGTATAAATACTGTCAGTTCAGTTCCTTCAACTCTATCAATCTGAAGCTCCTACTTCACCCCATCCAAAACATCATTCAGAGTATCCAAAAAACGTCTATTATTATTATTATTATTATTATTATTATTATTATTATTATTTATTATTATTAATATTATTATTATTATTATTATTATTATTATTATTATTATTATTATTAAGAAAATCTTTTATGCAGAAATTTTTGAACCTGAGGAACGTTTCTTCATTGTTAGCGAAAATAAATGAAAAGGTTTCAGAGGCCAATTTCGGATCGGATGAAGAGAAATTCTTCTCCGAACTTGTCATGTCAAAATTCCCTTTGGTGCTTTCTCAAAGTTGAGTGCTGAGGAATAGAGGTAAATTTTTGTCCTATATAATTGTTGGTTTTATCCTTCATAATAGTTTACTATCTAGTAAGAAATTTTCGCTCTTTAAATAAATAAACATTAGTGACAGGAAGCTCCTAGCTTTGTAAACTATATTCCAAGGCTGCTGATCCACAGGGTCAAAAATAATTTTTTATTTTGGAACCCTGAGCCGATGTAAGGAAAAGTGGATCCAAGAAAGAGACCCATCAGATCAATATGGCTGCTAAGATGATACTCTAAATAAATTTATACCTTCTTCAGTAATGATTAAAAAAATATCATAGACAATATATTCAAATAAAAGAAAAAAACTAGTTTAATGGGGTGTATGTATTATGTATGGTACAACTAATGATATAATTAATTTTCATCAAGTTAAACTTACACTAGTATTCAAATTATTCAATGGTTTTTCATTTGAAAGTTCTTACTATTAATAGTTTTGCCTAATTTTCTTAATTCTCACCAATACAATGACGTGACAATTAATTTCAAAATTTTTATGATGGAAATCAGGAAAATTGTAATTTAAAATGTTTACACCCTTCTTGCGTAAGGCGCGATTTAATGAATTTTACTATTTATTAAATTTAAACTTTCCTTGTGCAAGTGTGGGTGTATTATGCAGTGGCGTAACTTACGGGACCGCAAGGTCTGCAATGCGGGAGGGCCCGGTGCATGTGGGGGCCCGTGCCCGTGGTTTCAGTTTTATTCAAACTGGTTCTGCAATCTACAAAACTCGATGAAAGAGCAAAGGGAAATGGATTGAAAAAACACATGGAAAATTTGAATTTGTTTTCCAGGTCGTTTTTCTACTAAAATCTAGAATCACTTAATAATTGTTTCGAAATTTCTCCAGAACAGTAACGCTGATCTATCAAAAGAAACTACTGTACTTGATAACGCTTTTAATTAATAGCCTTTCACATTTAAGAAATATTTTGAAGATAATATAGCAACTGTTTCTGCTGTTGCCCAACAGTGGTGTCCTGGATTGCCATGTTTTTCCAGATGATAGAGTTAGTAGAACTAACGTATTTTGATGAGCCTAGTCAGGATGAGCGTTTCTTAGATCGTTATGTATTAATCAAACTGCTCGTAAATTTTTTCTGAACTTGAACTGGGAAACTGACAATTAAAAGAAAAGATTTTGAAAGTATGGACATTTCTTGCTAGTTCTTTATAACGCTAACTCCAGAATTTCTTTCAACATCAACAAATGAAGAATTGCAGAAAAAAAGATGAAACTTTGTTATACGAATATAAAAAAAGATCTCAGATAACTTTCCTTCTGAAATTCAAAGCTTTTGAGTGATCTTATGAAAAGACATTAGATAAGAACATCAATAAGAGATTTGGCCAGATTTTTATTCAATTGAAAACTAAACATCATTGGTTAAGTATACAGACTGTTTTGCTGCTCATTTGACTTGCTGTAACTGTGGCAAAGCCGAGGGACATTTTCCAAGTTTAAATTTTGATCAAAATTACTCACGTTCTACAATGTCAAAGAGAGATTAGGGAAATTTAATAATTGGGTCGCGGCTACGCCCAATTTTTCACCTCCCTATTAAATGGACATAAAATTCGGATATTTCAGCCGATTTTGACCCTATTAACACCAAACTGCAGTTGTTGTGGCCGCTAAAACGTTGTTTTCGGATGTTTTTCTGTGCCTGTAGTCATTCTTTCCGAACTTTCAATTTATCAAAACCCATGTTTTTTACATTTTTCGTATCAACTTCAATTTTTTTTCGAAATGAATTCAACTCAAATATGCATAGAATGGGGTCATTACTACGAAATGGTCACATTGATTTTTCGATTTTTTTGAGTTTTGTGGTCAGCATTGTCTAATTCCAAACCCACTTTTTTTGGATTTTAAAAAGAAAAATTGCGATAATTTTTTCCTGTTCGTGTGAAGTGGATGAGGAAGTTTTCAGGGTATTTAATCGAAAGACGATGACATTTAAATACTTAAATATTTCTTTTAGATATTATTAGTTTTGGATTTGTTTTGGAACAAATTCCTCAAAAAAAAAAAAAAAAAAAAAAAAAAAAAAAAAAGGAAAATTTTTAAAAAAAATTTCTTTTGAGTATACAAAATAATTTTATCTAGAGTAAAAAAGATGCATCTCGCTGACTATAGAAGCTCTAAAAATTGATGTTTATGCCGACAAGATTAAAAAACAAATCTATCTATTTCACTTTTATAAACATTTGAATTTTTGGAAAGGTGAAAATTTATATATTTTTTTCTACTCATCAGATCAAAATCAAATTTTCAGGCTTTTATAGTCGGGGCAAGATGAATCTTTTTATTTAGATAATTTTTGGTTATCAAAAAAAAAAAAAGTTTTTAATATTTTTCAAAAACTGTGTTTTTTTTAAAAATTTGTTCAAGAAAAAATACAAACTAATGCATATACAAAGAAATTTATCTACGTAAAAATGTGCATCTCTTCGACTACATATGCCTGAAACATTTCATCCACTTCGCAGCGCAGAAAAAAATTAATCGCAATTTTTCATTTTAAAATCAAAAAAAAGTGGTTTTTTGAAATTGGACAACGCTGATACAAAAAAAAAAATTGAAAAAAAAACAATGTGACCATTGTAGGTAATGGACCCATCTATCCATATTTCAGTTTGAAGTCATTTTGAAAAAATTCTGAGAAGTTGATACGAAAACTGTCAAAAACATGAGTTTTTTGAAAAATTTAAAAATTCTGAAAGAATGACACAGAAAAACAGAAAAAAACCCGAAAACAACGTTTCAGCGGCCAAAAAACTGCAGTTTGGTGTTTATAGGTAAAATCGTGATATTTCACGATTTATGTTCATTTAGGGGGGTGGAAATATGGGCTAGCCCGAGACAAATATTGACCTGTCCTTAATTAATAATTTTAAGTGTAGAATGTAACATTCCAAAACAAAATGCATAAGGAGGTAAAGTATATAAATCTAAATTTGCATCACAAAATGCAAGACGGTAACATCGATTTCAGAAGTAGTAAGTAAACATGTAAACATTTCCTGTTAATTATTTGCTATTTATAATAATGTAAAATTATATATATATATTAAATATATATATATATTATATATATATTATTATATATATATATATATATATATATATATTATATATTATATATATATATTATATATTATATATAATATATATTCTTTCTTTTCTTTCTTCACCTTCCTCTTTCCCCAAGATTGGGGGTAACGGTGCTGTACAAGCATCGAAAGAAAAGCAGTAGGAGAACATGACAAACGTCGAAAAGAAAGCCCAGCTTACGCCCCTCTGTACCATTATTAGTGAGAGCTCGTCACAGACAGAAAATCCACCTAGAGCATCATGGGACCGCGGCCGGGGCCTCACTATGGTAAATCGACAATTAAAGGGTTATCCCCTGGCAGGTGGGCACACCATGCCCATACAAAACCCGCCAATTCTTCTATCATGCACCTTTATTCTGCCTCTGCAAACTCACATTTCTCTCCTTCAGAATACATTCGTTCACCGACTCGATCCTTTTCTCTTCGGTCTCCCACCGGTCGGTTCCCAACACTCTCCACTATACATCCGCTTACAACAGACTATATTCTCTTTCCACATGACCAAACATCTCAAATACTTTCCATTTATTCTCTCATTTACCTTTTCTCCACACCACACAATATCCAAAAGAAGTTTATTCCTCATTTTATTAATTCTTTTCACACTAGCATGCCCACCCCTAAGATTGTCCATTCTGAACACATTGAACTTTAGATCTATACTCTTTATTCCAGACAATAGTCTCACTACCATACATAACACAGGTAACAACATACCTCATGTAAGACCCTCGCACTCAAGACTTAGTCCTTACAATTCACCAACGATTTAATTGCACCAGCAACTTCTACATTCACAATTTCTATAACTCTGTACAAAATTTAATAATGACACATACTAAATATTTTAAACTCAGGACACTGCTCCAGTTGTCCCATCTAATAACTACACACTGAAGAAGTCCTCACTCACAACCTAAACCTTATACTTTTATTACGTTTACTTTCAAACCTCTTTTACATACCTGCAAATCTCTCACAATCTTCAAACTTTCAGTATTCGCCAAACAGTAACAAATCATCCGCATATAATAGTAGGGCACCTTCCACTCATCTCCATTTCCATCATTCTAACACCATTTTCCTGCCATCCACCTCGAATTTTTCATAACCCATCCATAATACAAATTGAATAACCAAGGAGACTATACCAACCCGTTCCTCCGCTATTAATCTAAACAATACAATTGACATTTATTTCTTACATAACGCTTCACTATCGGTCATACATACTTTTGATTCCATTCAGAAGCCTAGCCTACCCATATATCACTAATACTTGCCATAAAGCTTCCCTATTAACTCTATCATACGCCTTTTGCAGATCCATAAAACCTAAATATATATTATTCTTTTTCCCTCATTTCTCAATCATTTGTTTTAAATGTAAAGATTTGATCCACACATCCTCTACCACTCCTAACGCACTTGTTCTTCACCAATCAGTTCTTCAGTCACTCGAGGCACTCTTTGGACAAAATGCCAGCATATACATTCCCTACAACACTCAATAAACTTATTCCCTATAATTTCTACAGTTCCCCTTTCTCCCTTACCCTTATAACAAGGTAATATTACGTCTCCTCCAATCCTTGAATATAACCTCCATAACGCTTTATTACACAACTTTCCAAATCCAATTCAATCAGCCATTCGCTCCGCTCTGATCAGATCAACAATATCTTCAACGTTATCATTTACATTCTCAACTTTTCTTAATGGAGAACCATCTAATCCTCCTTACTAATAACTCATCCCAAAATACTATTCCTTCTTGTACCATAACCCACACACATTCACTAAACTCATCATTACTGTTAATATTGTCAGATTTTGAACCATTCTTACACTCTCCTCACATCCATTTCCATCAGTTACAAAAGAACCATCCCTATTATTATTCTAAAGCAGATTCCCTTATTCTCATTCTTAACCTTTGCGCTTCCTTCAGAAGAAGCTTTCCTATTCCTTCGTATGTCCTAATTCATCCTCTTCAACTGTTCATTTACTCTTGTTTTCTCCTCGTATGCACCTTTTTTAGTATTTCTTTTAAATATCCTTATATAATTCAAGCATCTTTCTTTGAAACTTCATCATTTGCTTCTTTTTTACCTTTAACCGACGCTTCTTTTTTACCTTTACCGCTTTCATCACCTCTTCATTCCACCATTCGCTGGTTAACATTCTTCTTCCTACTTTAGGCACATCCACACAACTTCCTTTGCACAACTAACAATTGCTTCCTTCATTTGCCCCCAGATTTGTTTCAGTATCAACTTGTTCAGATTCACCGGGGATTTACTAGCTGGAGCGTCTTACATATTTCCTTATTGTCTGCTTACTTTAACTTCTCACTCTTAATTTTACCTACTTCCTTTCGTATACTTCCTCTCATCAGCCCCACTCAACTTAATTTTAAATAGAACAATCAAAGATCCGATAATCCATTCCTAAACCCCTCACTGATTTAACATCAACACATACTTCAACATCTCTTCTTCACCAACACAAAAATCACATCATACTTTTCACTTCGATACCATCTTCTACCTACACCAACTCTAAGTATACTTATGGATACTCTTGTGTTTAAAGACAGTATTATTTAACACATACCTCTCTCCTCCAAGAAATCAATCACCTTCCTACCATTCTCATTTTCTCCGCCACCCCAAACACTGTTATACCATCCCTTTTTTGATCATATCCAACCATTTAGTCCCAAACTATCAATCTGAAGCTCCCACTCACACCATCCAAAGCATCATTCAGATTATCGCAAAAAATCGTACTCTCTTCAAGATTACCCTCAGATGGACTGGACAATACATACGTTGACATTTTCACACTTAAATTTAACCCATTAGAATTCTAGTACTCAACACACAAAGTCTACCATAGCTTTGTACACAGGTCACTCATCAAAATTGCAAACTCCTTCTCATCCCTCTCTCATTCTCTTCCAAACCACGCACACATTTCACACCAACCACTCATTTTCACCTTTCCTTTCATCTTTGTTTCAAGTCACAGCGAGAAAAATCAAATTGCCCTTTCTAAATACATGCAAATCACCTCTCTCCTCTTTCCTCACTAAACATTTATTTCTCTGACATTCCATGTACCCATACGATTCATACAATTTCGGCGAAAATTAGAAGGTCGTTTACGGCGAACACGAACATCTCCGAGGCGTGCATCAGCATTTTGTGGCCAGAGATAGGTGGTAGTGGGCAGCCAACCAAACTACCAAGCCCCCCTAAGTCGACTTCTACGACACGCAGGACATACGTGTGGGCAAATTCCTTCTCCCCCGCAAGACAAGGATATGAGTGTAGGGATATCTGTAAGGTGTTATCTAGAAGTGGGGGGGTGTGTACTTTAATCATGTTGTATATGATTGTGGATAAATGGTGGTTAGTATATGTTGCCTGGAGGATGAGTGGTAAAGAATATGAAAGCAAAAGAGAAAAGTGCACATTAAAAATGGGAGGTAATTTCACCACTTCGAGTATGCGTGTACTTCTTATAAATATATATATATATAATAATATATATATATATATATAATATATATATAATATATATAATATATATATATTATCATATATATATATATATATATTATTAATATATATATATATATATATATATATATATACTATAATTATATTATATTATAGGAATTAAGGAAAACATGTAATAAAACTTTATATTGTATAACCAACATACTATACTTTAAGAGAAGATAACTCTCCAGCTACTTTTTCATGAAAATATATTTAGTTTTGAAAAGAACATATCCCTTATATATATATTATATTAATATATTATATATATATATATATAATATATATATATATTATATATATATATATATATATAATATATATATATATATATATATTATATCTCGATTTAATGTCCAATTTTACAATTTCCTAAATTTAAACTTTCCTTGTGCAAGTGTGGGTGTATATGTTGTAGGGGTGAATGGGGAAAGAAGAAGTTCGGGAAAATTCCCTCACATAAAATATACTCTACACAATTGAAATTTAATCTACAAGCAAGAAAACAAGATAAATGATCAACGAGCCTTGTTTTTCTAAAGCGGTACGAAGACTGAAGCGGAAGCTGCAATTTCACTCAAGCCGGAGTACATTCATTTTTATTTTACTTGAGGATCCAGTTGGAGAGACTGTATTGATCTTGTCCATCACCACCAATCTGATAGTAAACGTGGTAGCGATAGTAAACGTGGATATTTATGGCTGAAAGGGGTAATGAAAGGAAGGGAAAACTATACACTTTAATTTAAGATTTCTATTATTAAATTATGACACTGAGTGTAGCTTCATTAATGATAACTTATTAAAGGGAATTGAGTGTAGCCTCATTAATGATAACTAATTAAAAGGAACTGAGTGTAGCCTCATTATGGTTTATAATTTATAATAACTAATTTAGGAGACCTAATCGGAAAGTTAATTACCCTAACAACTATTCTTTGATTCAACGAGAGTAAAAGTAAATTCATATTTTACAATTGCAGAACTGATCAACATGGATTATACGAGATAAGATGCAAAAAGGAAGACCTTCTGTAGCAATGTTTGTATTCATCTATCAGAGAGAGAGAGACTAAACTTAGTATGTATAGTTCTTTTCCGATTTGTTTTGAAGGATGGCACTTTACCGTAATCCAAAATATGAATTGTCAAAATAGAAAATCCAGATATAGAAGTATCCAAAAATAGAAATGGTCCTGCAATAGAATGGCTCACAATAGGAAATCCACGCAAAAATAGAAATGGTCCCAAAATAGAAAATCCACCCAAAGATAGAAACCTAGAAAAAAATGTACATCACATTATTCTTTCTGTTAAACTATTGCGATTGTAAACTAGTGTAAACTATAATTAAGACAAATGCAATGGATGATCAAAGATGAATAAATGTTAGTAATATATGATACATACCGTACCCTCAGTAGATAAACTTTCTGTATGGGGTTTCTTCTGGAATCGTTTGATGGAATGTCAATCGAGTAACCTGAAAAGTAATATCTTATCAGTCGCCAATGCTTGATATGTACAAATACATATGAAGCATTAGGACATTATAATATTTACATATAACAGTATGGCAGAAATAGACTGAGATAATACAAGTAGAGACCTACTTGTATCTTTCTGATAAGAATCTCATAGATCTGCTCGATATATATATTTAGCAGATTCCGACAGAAAATATACCTGTAAATTTATTTTAATATCTTTCCTAAGGTGATAAAAAGAGATTATAACTTTCCATAAAAGGGTTAAAGATAGAAATGACAGGCACAAAATTTAATCAAATAAATAATTCATTTAATTTACGTAATGGACTTTGAGAAACCAGTATTCAAAGTATTGTATTAAACTATTAAAAATAAGCAACACAACATAACATTAAAAGAAGTCTTCAATAAGGGTGATGGAACACTCCCTTATAATGTACCAAATGTTTGTTTTTTACTGTTCTAGTTTCTTTACCATCAATCTATTTCCCACCAAACAAGTGCGGAAGTGTTAAGCTTTAGAATATATATGTAAAGACAGCTTGGAGTTTATAATAAGGCGAAAATTCATATAAGAGATAATGTATTTGTGCTTATCTAAATTATAACTGTAGTTCAGATAAGATGTTTCTTCATGCTCAATGGCTAATTTGAAAAAATCTATGGATTGAGACGCATCAACTAAGATTCTAAGATTTCCATTTTGAAATCGACTGAGTAATCTCCAAAACTGAAGAAAATTCTTCTGAGTTCTCAACTGAGAACAAAACGGTGGAGGAAACAGAAATCAGGTCTAAAATAACAATTAGCCTCAAGTTTAGAAAAATTTCCAAACTTCAAAGAAAAGGACAAAAAAGATCTTTAAAAACTTAAACAAAATAAAAAAAAAACTTTCAGGTCCCAATTTTTTAAAAGAAACCTCTTTGACCACCAAGCCTTAAAACCACAAAATAAGAATTAGGGAAACTGGATTTGTACAAGTGTATTTCTTGTATTTCCAAGATCTGAATGGGTTATTCTTTAACTTATAATGACCACAACTTCTTTGTTGGAAGTTTTTGCCAAATCCACAAATAATATATTTCTACTACCGAGAAATAACTAAACAACGTAACTTTCTATCTAGATAATTAATCAGATATGCTGTTAATTAAGAATATTTTAATGAAATACAACAAAAATTTTATCCAATAATAAAAATTAAATTTTATCAACCAGTGAACCAATAATAATGGTTCCAATTCTGATAACCCTACAACCTCAGGGATGGAAAAACTTTGTAATTTACTCTATAATACAACTGATTCTAGTCTGGTGACTATGGTTAGGAAAGCCCACTTGAAGGCCCCTTTAAAGTTTTACAATAAAACAAAGGGGTTCAGAGCCAGAGCTACATTTTTAAAGTGGTGCTGGAAAATTTGGAAGACTAAGCCAGAGCCGAAGTCGGAGCCGGCAAAGGCCAAAAAAATTACTGGCTCGCCACGCAATAATCTTTACATTACCCAGTCCTGAGTAGTCCAGAAGTTCTATTGGATTCCTTTCTAATCATGAGATTCAGGAATCTAGAATCTCTTTATTAGATTCCCTTCTAATCATGAGATTCAGGAGTTCAGAATCTCTATTAGATTCCTTTCTGAGATTCAGGAGTCCATAATCTCTTTATTAGATTCTCTTTTAATCATGAGATTCAGGAGTCCAGAATCTCTTTATAGATTCTTTTCTCATCATTGGATTCCTAGAATCTCTTTATTAGATTCATTTCTAATCATGAGATTCAGGAGTCCTGAATCTCTTTTTTAGATTCTTTTCCTATCATGAAATTCAGGAGTCCAGAATCTCTATTAGATTCCTTTCTAATCATGAAATTTCAGGAGTCCAGAATCTCTTTATTACATTCCTTTCTAATCATGAGATTCAAGAGTCCTGAGTCTCTTTATTAGATTTCTTTCTAATCATGAAATTCAGGAGTCCAGAATCTCTTTATTAGATTCCTTTCTAATCATGAGATTCAGGAGTCCAGAATCTTTTTATTAGATTCCTTTCTACTCATAAGATTCAAGAGTCCAGAATTTCTTTATTAGATTCCTTTCTAATCATGAGATTCTAGAATCCAAAATCTCTTATTAGATTCCTTTCTAATCATGAGATTCAGGAGTCTAGAATCTCTTCATTAAATTCCTTTCTAATTATGAGATTCAAGAGTCTAGAATCTCTTTATTAGATTCTTTTCTAATCATGAAATTCAAGAATCCAGAATCTCTTTATTAGATTCCTTTCTAATCATGAGATTGTTGATGTTTCACTTTTACCAAAAAAAAAAAAATTTGTAGAAAAACTTTTAAAATCCTTAATCATCATTTTCAAAAATAAACTAAATGAGTAAAACATTGGACTGCAAAATTTTACTTTTTTTTTCTGTTACATTGATCTTATAGTTTTTCTTATAGTATTATTAGCATAGATTTCAAATTTAGATCTAGTTTTTTTTTTTATAGTAAAATGCAGTAAAAGTTTTTGAAAATTGTTACTTAACTGTACTATACAAATTAAATTCCATGCACAATTAACTCTCCTAAAATGCACTTTTTTTTTAACTGATGTTCTTCTGTATCCAAGTCAGAAAAAGTCCCATTTTAGTACCCAGGAGTAATCAGCAAGTATGTTTGGATTATATTTTCTTTGTTATCTCTCTTCCTTCTTTGAGATATTAATAGATTAATTCTCATTTCCATTATGAAGGAAGATTGCTCTCAAACTTAATTTTGAAGAATCTATTAAGTCTCTATTCCTAAAGATTCTGTTGCTGTCCTGTGCATTAAAAAAACGCGTTGACATCTGTAACAAGCTACACTATGCAGAATTTCTTATTTTGATTGACTCATTGTGGCTTACTTGGTTTCCACATTTCCTGTCCATCACTGCTCTTTTCAACAAATTTTATGAGCCACGTAACAGATCCCTCTACTTTCTATTCCTCTTAGACATAAGTAAAACGATGGATCATAATGGCTTCTGAGTTTTCTTTTCTGAATTTAACATTATATTATAAAAGGCTTTAAATAAAAGAAATTCCTTTTAAAATATATACACAACAGACGTTAACAAAATGTGTAAGTTTTTTAAATAAAAGAAAAATGAAAACTGTATTACAATTTCTGACAGTTTCCATTCAAATTTACAACCAAAATCGCAAAAGAATCTACCAATATTATGCGCTTAACCATTGAATTGTTTAATAATGGTTAATAAGGATGTCATTTGAAGTTGGCGTGACCTTTTTTAACCCATCTCATAATCAGAAATTTTGAAATTTTGATTTTGACAAAGTTAGTTAATTAAAAATGCATTTATTAATGATTTTTAGTATACATTTTTTTTTTAATTTTTAATGTTTATAATTAAACTTTTACATTCTAAGCTACTCAAATTTAATAATACGATTAAAGTTGAAAATTTTTAGTGTTGAATTTAGAGTAAAAGTAATTCATTATTTTGGTTAATAATTTTGTATTTTAAATTTAGTTTGTTTACGAAATTTATTCTATGGTGTTATTATTTTTACCCAGATTTTAATAAGATGTTGATGGGACATGGCAAGAAAGTTCTTTGAAAGTTGGATCTCAGAGTCAAGATTCACGATGAATAAGTTGAGGTTATGAATAAGTTGAGAAATTCAGTTCGTAATCTCTGTGATGCTCAATTTATTCGAAACTTTTATCATTACATATATTACGAACATAAAATTCGAATAATTGTTTAATATGTTTTGAATAAATATCTTCTATGATTTTTAGTAAATAGGAAACTTAAAAACACATATTCTTACGCATCAAAATACAAATTATTTAAATGTTCTGAATGCAACTATAATGTAATTATAAACAACTTACAACTATTGAGGTAAAAAGCATTCCCAAATGTAAATTAAATTTTAAATGCTCTGATGAGCTATAAATAATAGCACAGGGACTTAAAAATACACATCTCAAGATTCAAATATCAATTATTCAAATGTTTTGCATGCAGTATGGAAGTTATGACAAAGACAACTGAAATACAACTTGCGTATTCATGCAAAAGTTAAGTTGTTTAAATGCTCTATGTGCGCCTATGAATGTATGGAAGGACACCTAAAATACAATTATGCTTAATCATGGATAACGTAAAAGTTTTAGATGTGCTGAGTGTAGGTTTGAAAGTACTGATTATCAACTTTAAAAAGCAACCTGCTTAAAACTGTAGTAATAACAAATAATCCAACATGTTTCTATGCATGTAATGTGAGATCAAGATGAACCCAATGCGAAGTTATATAACAATAATAAAATTATTTAAATGTCCGAGTGATATGAATGTATTTTAAGAAAGCTATTGAAGTTTCATTGCTTTAAGCAGCAAATTAATTATTTAGTGTTCGAAGTGTAGCTTTTTGAGTGTATCGCAAGAGCAATTTAAACGAGCCTGCTCAGACATGCAAGTAAAGGTTTTAAAATGGTGCGACTTGTCCACAAACACTTTACAACTATTGAGCGTAAAAAGTAACATGCTTATAGCATAAAATTAAAACTTTTAAATGTGTTTCTGTAGTTGAATGTAATTAAAATGATTAAAAAGATATGCTTAAGAATCAAAACAATTATTTTAAGTGTTGTGAGTGTAATATGATATTTGAAACGTTTTAAAAGTGCACATGCTATACGCTACAAGTCGAAAACTTTTTATGTCTGAGGTGTAATATGCATGTAATCAAAATCGAAATTAAAATTACATTTGTTTAAGCATGAAATTAGGTTGATCGATTATAGGCAAGCAATGTAATCGGGTCTTTTATGATTAATAGGAATCTGCGATTATTAATAAATTTACAATCTACTACATTCAATTTATTCATTAATGCAGCTTTTACCAAGGGCTAATTCGTTTTTTTTTTTTCCTAAAAAATTAGCTTGAAAATTTTTGGTTGCATGTTTTGTTTTTGTATGT
>JABUQX010072979.1:0-2500 GCA_015478945.1 Trachelipus rathkii
CTTAAGACTAAAAAATAAACAATATAGAAAATTTATACTCTTTCCTTTCATCCCCTTGCCAACTCTTAAAAAATAAATTTTTTAAAAAAAAAAGGGAGCTTAATTTATTATTAATAACCGAAAATGAAAATTTCTTTATTTCGTACAAAAGTTTAATTTTATTTTTGGTAATTAAGGAAAATAGGATATTAGAAATCGAACAATTCATTATTAACGAACATAAAAATAATAATAATACAGCATAATTGCATTATTTATTGTATTACGATTCAGATAATAATAATAATAATAATAATAATAATAATAATAATAATAATAATAATAATAATAATAATAATAATAATAATAATAATAATAATAATAAAATAATAATAATAATATAATAATAATAATAATAATAAAATAATTCTCAAAGACATTATTCAGGTTATAAACAATTACATTTATAGGTTTTTAAATCTTTAAATAGGTCCTACCCAACTAAATATACATCCATTTTAATAAGAAAACTGTCCACTGCTCTGAAAGTTTCCTGCTGGCGGAAACATAATAGTTTCCTTCAGGCCCCCAATAATTAATACAGACATGAAATTTTAATGCTTACAATATTGATAATAATTAATTAATTAATTAATTAATTAATTAATTAATAATAATAATAAATTCAAAAAACTTTATTCAGTCATAGGGAATTTACAATTTCATAATTTAATAACAAAGATCACAGAGTTTAATAATGTTTACATAGTCCAATATTTTACAATTTCATTATACCAATTAATTATAATAACAGAAAATAATTTTCCTAGTATCTAAAATGGGTCTAATTATTGCAACACAGTGTCGTGTCCTTTGAGACCCGAAATATAATTAATAATAATAGGTATAAAAATGATAATAATAAACAATAAACATAATAATAATAATAATAATAATAAAATAATAATAATATAATTATATAATAATAATAATAAATATAATAATAATAATAATAATAAAATAATAATTAATAATAATAATAATAAATAATAATATATAAAATTAATAATAATAAATAATAATAATAATAATAATAATAATAATAATAATAATAATAATAATAATAATAATAATAATAATAATAATAATAATAATAATAATAATAATAATAGCAATAACAATAATAATAATAACAGGCAATAGGATATATTATACGATTATAATTAAGCATAAAAATAGTAATAATAAAATTTGTGTTATATTACTAGTAATAGAATTAATGCACATATCATTCCATAAAGTAATCCAACTCCTAAAATTATTTTTCACAATACTAAATACGACAGTAATAATAATAATAATAATAATAATAATAATAATAATAATAATAATTAATAAGAATATTTTAAAGCTGAAATATCAAATCATCGCTTATGATAGTTTGGAGAATAGATTAATTTTAAATAATAATAATAATAATAATAAATAATAATAATAATAAATAAATAAAATAATATAATATAATAATAATAATTAATAAAAATTAAAAATAATTCCAAATTTAATCATAACATAATCATAATAATAAATATAATAATAATAAGTAATATAATAATAATAAATAATAATAATAATTAATAATATAATAATAATAATATAATAATAATAATAATATAATAAAATAATAATAATAATATTAAATGTTAAAAATAAAAAATCCAATTAGTAATAACATGACCAAGTATTTGAGAAGCGACATATCTTCTGTGAATACCTAGTGGTGGGCCTCCATGCCATGCATTTTTGCGGTTAACCTCCATAATAATAATAATAATAATAATAATAATAAAAATTATATTAAGACAAATGCTGATTTATTATTTCTAAAATAATAATAATAATAATAATAATAATAATAATAATAATAATAATAATAATAATAATAATAAATAATAATAATAATAATAATAATAATATAATAATAATAATAATAATAATAATAATAATACTACAGTTCCACCATAATAATAATAATAATAATAATAATAATAATAATAAAATAAGTAATAATAATAATATAATAATATAATAATAATAATTATAATAAAATATAATTAATAATAATAATAATAATAAATAATAATGAATAAAATAATAATAATAATAATAATAACAATACATATAATATAATAATATAAATAATAATAATAATAATAATAATAATAATAAATAATAAATAATAATAAAATAATAAATAATAATAATGAATAATAATAATAATAATAAAACTCCAATATCAGCAATTTATTTTAATGTATGATTTTGAATGCTTTTTTCAATCCTGCCCGAAAAGTATCTCTTTCAGCAGAAGAAACCTTCTCCAAAACCATTCTTGAATAAAATAAAACAGTTGATTCAAGCACAGTACCAAGCCTTCGTTCGTACACCTCGGACATCTTCAAGGACAAATTCTATTTTTTAATATTTCAACATTTGATAAAACATATAAATAATAATAATA
>JABUQX010072979.1:7500-17500 GCA_015478945.1 Trachelipus rathkii
CCCTTTGCAAAAATTCCGGATTTCACCCAAGTTTTAAAGTCACTTCTCAAATCGAAGAAAGCATCAACAAAGGACTTTGAAGATCAAGCTGCATAAATAGAACCGAATATAAGAGTGTGCGACCTTTCTTCAAATCATACCCCCACCAAAAAACAACTTTCCTCGTACAGCCAAGCAATCAACCAAACTTGGTCCCTTTCTACATCACTGCCTCAGAAAAATTGGAATTCTCAAAAAAATCAATTCCAAAATACGCACTCAATTTCCTCAAACATTCAAGGAGATGACCCAAATTACTACATAATGAAGAAATCAAGAAATATCCCTTCCTGAAAGATTGCTTCTCAGATCAGCCAGATATTCCCAAGACGCTACCTAATTAACAACAACCAAAGTGACTCAGTTCAAGACAAAGACAGCAAAAAATTGTAATAAAATGCTCAACAAAAATTTCTCGAGCTCTGAGTTTGGCCCAAGCATTATGCTATAATCCTCTACCCTTCAGAGAGTGCATCCCCCCTAATTTAAAGATCTTATAATAAATAATAATTTTAATGGATAAGAATTTTCATTAGGTTATTGCATTCAAAACCTAAACTAAATGATGAAAAAGTAATAAAAATGACCATAAGTAATAATAATAATAACCTGATTTTATTTATAATTTTAATATTATTAATAAGAAATGAATATTTATAAATATTTTAATAATATTATACTTTAATATGAAATATTATTAATATTTTATGAACATTTATAATAATTTTTAATATTTTATATTATTATTATGACATTTATAATAATTTTAAATGATATTCAATATAAAATATGAAATAGTACTAAAATTATTATAAATGTCATAATAATATTATATTAATAAATGAATTATTATTAATATTATTATTAATGACATTCATAATAAATTTTTAATAATATTCATTATTAATGATTCTAACCTCACACTTATTGCACAAAGGTTCAAACATCCTTACAATATTGCAAGCATGATTCCTCTCTTCACAAACTCTCTCTCCTCACCAACCCTCAAACAATTCACACTTGCAACAAAATATTGCTAAATATTTATCCACCCTTTTCCACATTTCACACTTACTCCCCATCTCTTTTTGTCGTTACACAAATTCACATGATATAAACAACACTCTTCTCTCGTTACCCCAAATTCACATAATTACATAACACACCTCGCTCTCTCAGAATTCTAGCCACAAAAATTTTAGTAAACGTTCCAATCTTCCTTGATCTTTAAAAATTTCATGCTGGTATTAGACCATTTGAAATAACCCGACATTCACCCTTGTTTACTCAATCCTTCATTCTTTCACGTTCTCACAGAAATTCATCATCCATCACCTACCACCTCATCAATCACATAAAAATAAATCTACTTTGACTTCTCATGCGATAAAAGATATAACTTCCAGACTGCCTTTCCTTCACAAAATAATCTTTTCTGTCCGACTCTCCTATATTTCTCCCACGACACCTCTCTCTCTCACACCAAAAATTCTCATCCACGTCTCTGATTACTCAGATAATATTTCAATCTGCTTGCACCCTTCTTATTGACCTCTGAGATTATATATAATCTTTTAACTACTTTTACTATTGAAAATTCATCCCATATTCTAAAACAACCTTTGTTTTAGATTTGCCTTAACTTGCTTCATTGTACCACCCTCAGGAAATAGTTTTATTAATTAAGATACTTCATAATTAAGTATCTGTCTAACGCCGTTTATTATAATATTCTTGGCACATGCAATAAAGGACAAATATTAATAGATATTATAAATTTAAGCGCTTCCCCACAAACATTACAAAAGAACACTCTCATCTCCACTGCAAACCCAATCATAATTTTAGATGAACCTATACCCACCATTCATACACGTCTCACTACCTCTAGTACAGGCCTCTCCAAAACACAACTCTTATCCGCCTATAAAGAAATTCTCTCTTCCTCCATAAAATATATTTCTCAAGAGGACACTCTTTTACATGACCCCAATTTGTTTGATCAATTATTTCAACTTCGTCATTGCCCTCGACGATGACGAAGTCCCCATTTGCCCTTTACAAAAATTCTCTCTTCAACTAAAACCAGAAGCCCCTAAAATATATTTTTATATCGTCCACAGAGTTACCTCTCTGTGGTCCAGACGACTAAATATCTCACACAATATTATGTTGATGAAAAGGGGTTACAAATTTTCTCCAAAAAGGTTACATAAAATCAATCTCTTCTCCACACAGTTCTCCCCTCCTTGTAATTCCCAAAAAGAACTCTTCCCGTCCCAGAATAGTGGCCGATTACAGGCATATAAACTCTCACTCAGTTTTAGATCGCTATCCTCTACCATGCATAAATGATCTCCTCAACACATTAGGTAAAAACAAATTTAAAATTAATCACCCCTGATGCTTATCACGCACTAGAAATTGAGGAGGAATCACAACCATATCTCGCATTTCGCACTCCAAAGGGACAATTTTGCCCCACCAGATTAAATTTTGGTCTCTCAAACTCACCTCTTGTCTTTGCCCGCACAATGGAATTAGCAGTCTCCCATCTCTTAGGCCCATATTGCAGAGTATTTCTTGATGATGTTTTAATCTTAGGTCCAATATCATCTTACTTTCAAAATATCACTAAAGTTTTTGACTCTTTTCGGAAAAATAACCTTCGCATTAAACTCTCTAAATGTCACTTTCTCCGAACAAGTGTTCTTTTCCTTGGCTTCCGCATTTCAAATAACGGCATCAGTCCTGACACTGCCAAATTACAAACACTTCAATCCTTCACACCTCCCACAAATGTTGCGGAAACACGCTCACTCATGGGCTTTTTGAATTATTTCAATCATCTAGTGAAAGATTTTGCAATAATCGCAAAGCCAATAACATCTCTCTTACGCAACAATGCACAGTTTATTTGGAATTCAAAACAACAGCAATCATTCTAGACTCGTAAACAGGCTTTACTTCTCCATCCACAATTGTCTTTTCCTGACTGCAATGTACCCTTTTTCGTTAACGCAGACGCATTACAAATGGGCCTTGGACCCGTTTTTTATCAACACAACAAAATGGGAAAGAAGTACCACTTTCTTTTGTAAATCGCCCTCTCTAAAGCTGAAACAAATTACAGTACACTAGAACAGGAAGCTCTAGCAATAGTATTCGCTTTATTCAAATTCAAGAACACAATTCTTGGATATCTTTTCACTATTATAACTGGCAACCAACCACTAGTCCACCTATTTAACATAAACAACTCACAGGTTCACTGGAACGATGGAACATATTTATTCAAAGATTCAACCCGCAAATACCATATAAAGCTGGCAAACGTAAAGTTAAACCCGGCTATCTAAGTCTCAACCCACCTTCCATTCCCACAACACTGCCCCCCACACCCCCTACCAACACTTCACCATAACTTACACACCAATTTGGTACTCACCTCGCACCCTCACATAAATCTTGCAACCGAACAATCAACTTTCCCTCGTTTGAGACCCATCTACAAACTCATCAAACTCTCCAAATCTTTCCCGACACCACCTCCCCACTCTACATCTCTACATGTCATTATACAAAAGGTTTTAGACTATAGAACTTCCACTGGCCGACATGTACTCGAAGTGCCGGACTCTATGATAGATTCAGTTATCAAACAGCCATTCCACTTTAGCCTCAGAGCATTGTGGTTCTGAAAGAACACAACACCACCAACAGGAACGATATACCTTCTCCAAATTTCATACTCGCATTAAACAATTTTGTGACAATTGCGATTCGAGCAATAGAGTCAAAGGCACAGTTCCCAAACTCGGTCCCATAAAAGAATATCATCTAAGGATCGAACAATTATCAAAGGTGCACTGCTACATTCTAGGTCCTCTTCCGCTCTGCCATGCTCCACAATCTAAATACATGCTCATTTTTGAAGACCAACTCAAAAGATATGTCGAGTTAGTGCCACTTAGACAACACACTTCTAAAGACATTGCACACGCCCTTCTTGAACCGATAATTATGAGACATAGCACACCTGAAATAATAGTATCTGACTTAGTCCCCAGAATTCAGATCAAAATTCTTTAAACAACTTTGCTTCCAGTGGAGAATAAAAGCACAAACATGGAAAATAAAAGCACTTAACTTAGCATGCCATTTGTGAACACGAGGCGCTAAAAGTCGCTAACTTTCTCAGACATTTTGTAAACACAAATCACAATGACTCAAGTAAATTTCTACCATTCGCTCAAATCTCTATGAAAAGCACTTTGAATTCTTCTATTGTCACAACACTACATTTCCTTCTGCACCCTTTGGGCAAAAGACTACCTTTTCAACTACCTAATTACAAGTCACCTTTCAACACTCCCAACACCACCCCCACAAACATTAACGATTACATTGATGAATTAGCAGAAAGAGCAAACATGATCAAAGACATGGCTCGTCAACATTTATTAGATCTACACAAAAACAAATACATACACAACATAAACAAGCTTTATTAAAAGACATACATGTTGGGAACTATGGTTAGACACTAGACACTAAGAAACCTTATCAATCTCCAAAGTTATTTTTAAAATGGGCAGGCAACTTGCTAGTTAAACGAGTCATTCCTTTCAATAAACTCCTACTTCAATACATAGACACTTCTAAAGAATTCATAGTACATACAGACAATGTTAAAATCTCTCACAGCCTTCCTCCCACAGTACTTCCACAATCACCTCACCCGAACCAACCACACATTCAACCACAACCTCCTTCTTCACCTAACACCCTTTCACAACAGCGTCCACCACAACAAGCCATTTTACTTCATCCTCAACAACTTCCTCCTTCTTCACCTCCTCCCCCAATTTCTACTCCCTCAACTCCCCCTCAACCAACAACCCTCTCTTCTCCCACTCCACCAGCTCAACCCCACTCTTCACCCATAATCACCTCTCCTACTCATACACACACACTCCATATTCCAGGACACTACCTAGAACAACTCTATTCTCCCATCTCCAATACAACCAACATCTCACTCCCATCTACCTAACCCTTCTCCTAACTTAGACATATTCCCCTCTCCACCACGTCTTTTATCTCCACCTCCAAAGGAAACAATAACACCCCAACCCATTCCCAACCCTCCAAATATATTCCCGCAAACCACTCCTTTCATCTCCTTTAGATATATCCCCTCCTGTACCCCCCCGATTATAGACACCTTGATCCAAGCTACAAACCATCTATCTCTCATAAACACCCTCCTCAACCCCTTTCAATGAAATTACGCAGTCAGATGAAACAACTTCAACCCCAACACCCAACACAACAACCACAAATAACTTTTATTTCCCCTTCCCCTACAGCTCCCCCTCCTCTGAAACAATCACACAAGGAAACCAAACACAGGTCCTTCCTCCTAAACAATTTATTTCTCGGGGTACAGCTCTCCCTTCTTTCTTTCTCTCCAAACTTCCTGCTCAACTTCCATTTCTATCCCCCGACTCTCCACTCCCTCTCTCCTAAAAAACAAATTCCTCTTCCATTTCCCATCAAACAAATTTCCTCAGCGCGGGGAACATTTCATATCAATATGAAAACAAAACACAAATAAGCATTATTTTAACAACTATAAGACTTATTTATGTTAGCATATTGCCCATCTAAAAATTAGAAATACCCCAAGACATCATCCTACTCTGTTTTCCTTTCTCCTTACAGAAACATGAAAATTATCAGATTTCAACTTTTTTTTTTACAAGGAAACACAAGTAAATAAGGGCAAATCGAAACTATTCCCTGGGTTTATTGCTCAAAACATTGGAAGAACAGCATTTATACAAGGATTTGTAGATATAAGACTGAACATGCAGTGCCCGACATCGTTATACCGGGAAATTCAAGGTTTATATTATCATAACAATGAATTTTTAAAATCCCGCGTACCTTATTTACAAAAAAGATATATAGCTAGGCTTCATAACATTCAAATAAATTCCACTCCACATATCCCTGCACAATTAAACTATATTTAAGAGCACTTATAAGATAACACAGTTAAACTAGAAGAATTTCTTGAAAATCCAAGGATATTATCGCACACAACCCACTCAGACATTAGAAATAAACGAGGTTTGTTCAATCTGGGTGGTAAAATTTTAAAAACACTTTTCGGCAAAGCCACTTCCGAAGATCTGGAAATCACCTCAAAAAAGTAAATTTAATGTTAGAGTCAGTGTTAAATTTAGAATCAGCCATTACCAAGTTAAACGCACAGATTCACGAAAACACAAAAACGTTATCGCAACAAAACAAATCAAGAAACACTAAACACTTTATACAACCATCCCATTTTTTCCATAGATTTTCAATTAGAAATTTCGAAACTAAATTTATACTTAAGAACGGTAAACATCATCACTGAATATACCAACAAGTTAATAAACATTATACAAAACACCTTAATCATCTCAAAACAATACATCATATTTCTAAATTTATATTTATACGAATTTCTCATCTCCATTTTAAAGGACATCAAACCTAACAAATTCACATCTAATATTTCACCCCACTCCGGAAAACTTCTATTAATTCCTCTCCTACACTTGGACTGTCACTCACTTTAACTACCCATACCAAGTGTCCACTCTTATTCAATTCATTAATGAGTCGTATTTTGACACTTTTAATAATAAAGATATAATGCAATTTGGATTTGTTGTGGTGTGCATGAGGTCGGTAGATATGCAGAGATTTAAAGAAGAAATTTCTCTGCAGTGATCAGGTGTAATAGTTTTGTTATAAGCGTATGTTAATTGTTCCAAGTTAAGAAAGAAGTTAGGGTAAAGAGTCTGGATGATGATCCGATTTGAAGAGTAGTTACTGTACATCGGGAAATATATTATTTTAAACAAAGAATCTTCCAACAATTTTATTTGCATCCTTTTTCTAAGCAATTCCCCTTACACGGTATCTCTCTACAACCTTACATATATATCTATGCTACAAAAGAGAACAGCCTCCATAAGCTGCCACTACGCCAAACCGCAAGTCCTACACAACTACCTTTTTTTCTATTCCACACGGTTGTAAATTTATTTCTGACGCTTAGAGATATTTACACTCCTTTCGCATACAAATTCATTCCAATTGCCTATCTACAAACTACACTGAATTCCCGAAATATTCCAATTTCACTCCGGAACATCAATCCTATCCCCCTAGTATACAACTACATCCAATAAATGTCTACTGGGACAAACAATTAGATACATTGAATAAAACTTTCCAAACGCAGCATTCTTGGCACCCGGAACACTTAACCATTTCTGGAGTATCCTTCTTTATCACTGTCTCCATTCTCTGTATTTTCATTTATATATTAAAGAATAAATATTCCACTGCAACCCAAACACCAAACATGGATCTGCCCACCGCATAATCTCTCAATTTTCTAACATCACCTCAACCTGAACCAACAATTCGTTCTCTTTATCCAATACGAGAACTTCCTAGAATTCCCGAAGTTACATACACACGCCCCAGCTTTTAAAATTCTTCTAACCCACCGAGTTTCCATTGACTCTAGTCATTATGTTCATCACAAAATTTCTTTTTATTGATACAGATAAAATCGATTATCTGTTTTAAACGTTACTTCGCCCCCCTTACTCTCTATCTCGTCCTGTGAAATACATATTATTAATCAGCCTTTTTCTTTCATTTACTTAACAAACAATCTTTGTTTCACAAATGCATCACATTTGATAAATATCAACTTAAAGCAGATATGAGACAAGACAATCTTGAGACCAATATACTATATATATATTATATTATAATATTACCTATATATATATTATATATATATATATATATACTAATAAGGCGTATCATTGATATATATATGTACTATGATATATATCATAATATATATATATAGTTATTAGATATATATATATATATATATTATATATATTATGTATATATTATATATTATATATATATATAATATATATATATATATATATATGATATATATATATCATATATATATATATATATATATAGTATATATATTATAATATATATATATATCATATATTGCCTATTTCCGCTATTCGCTTAAAGCATATTCATTTCTTATTCCTCAAACAACGCATACGCCCATCTTTGATTAGAACCCAAAGGACGGTCTTACTCGAAATATATATCTAAGGAATTTTCTCGTCATTCTTAGTAATATACTTGAAACTCAAGGAGGTGAGCTTTTAGTCCACATACATAACAAGTTATTTAGCGTTTTTAACCCTATTTTGTTCGATTTTAAATTATATTGATCCCATAAGGAAAATCTCAGATTATACAACTGAAACCCAAAGAAAATACCTTGAAGTGTAATTTTTTTCTTCTCATTATTATTTATTATTATTTTATTATTATTATTATTATTATTATTAATTATTATTATTAGTAGTAGTAGTGTAGTAGTAGTAGTAAGTAGTAGTAGTAGTAATATTTTATTATTATTATATTATTATTATTATTATTATTATTATTATTATTATTATTATTATTATTATTATTATTATTATTATTATTATATTTAATTCTGTAACTATTTTCTTTATTTATTATATTATTTTATTATTATTAATTATTATTATTATTATTATTTTTAATTATTATTATCTTAATATATTTAGGTTCACAGTTACGGACGATAAATAAACATTAGATAAGAGGTATATGTTATTTATTTATTTCATATATATATTATATATAATATATATATATACTATATATATATACTATATATTATATACTATATATATAGTATATATATATTTATATATATATATATCTATATATATATATATAATATATATATTATTAATACTATGATATATATATATATTTCGCGTGTGTGTGTGTATGTTGCAAATAAAACAGGACTTATCGAAGTGAAACTATATAATAATTGTTATTTATTAATGTCATGCTACTTTATGAAGTTTTTTTTTAAAGCATACATCATAAAATGACATGCAATTATTATTAACTCAGTATTATTTGCATAGTTTGCCGCAACCATCAAAGACAGTCTGTGTAAATGAAAGAAAAAATAAATAAAAACGTGTTGTACTTACAAGACTAGGTTTTATAAATTCATGTACTTGCAGTAATGGTTATATAAATGAACTAGCCATACGTATATATACATTTTCTTTTTTTTATTATTGTTATTATTATTATTTTGTTATCAGGGCTGGCTGCATCCCGCGTCGCCTCTGTCAGTGGGGGGGATGATAAACGACTTTCTCTTCTCTTCGTGGCTTTACTCTTCCTTTTGAAGAATAGAGTCGTATGAAAAGACCTTACCCCGAGATTTCGATCATGATAGACGAGAGTGTTATAGCGGTGTCGGTGCTGGCTTCGTTGAGAAATTTTTCTTCTCTTTATAATGTTGATGATGGAGAGTTCGGGGAATCAAAGGAGAATGTGCAAGTCAGGGAGATCTGAAAAACGATGGAGGGGAGGAGAAGATGCAGGAGATGAATATTTTTAAATATGCTTTGAGTAGTGGGGTTGGGAGATTAACCAAAGAGTGATATAGGATAAAAATGAAGTGAAAATAATTAACGGTAAATAAATGAGGAATCATATACGAGTGAGAATGCTCTAAATGACTGATAGTTCAGATAGATACCTTAATGATAATAGCATAATTGAAAAAAGTGTAATCTCTTGCCGAGATCTGAACGCGGAATTCGCATCCTGATGAGTGCTTCAATGGTGAGCAATTCACTAAAGCAAAGTGATCATCTGTTTTTACAATCCCTTTTCCCCCCATTACCACATACAGAAAAAAAATGTGACAGCTGAAAAATGGACTCAATTCAAGATTTGAAAAGCCATTCAATAGAAAAAATTATCGGCTCATTTTGTAAAA
>JABUQX010072979.1:22500-30000 GCA_015478945.1 Trachelipus rathkii
TATAATATATTATATATATATCAGTGGCGAATCCTCATTGCTTGCTTATCATGCACTGCATGCTTAGAGGAAAAATAATAAAAGAAAATGTTGATTGTCAGCATATTATGATATGAGAATAAAGATGTCGAGAATGATCTTTCTTCTAACATTTCTATTAACGATAAATTCAAATTTATATTTAATTTGCATTCTCGAGCAGCCAACGTGAATAATAATTTTGCTAATCAATACGATATTAGCGACCACCTTCCTTTCTGGAAAGTTTAACGCAGTAAAAAGGTGCGCACGCAAGAAATTATTCGCGGGGAAAACACTGTGAAAGCTTGCGGAAACTAAACCGTGGTCTATCTTTAAAATTCGTTCATCGTCTCATGATTCTAATTAATTTGGAAAGAAAAATGACAAAAAATTATGATTTTTTTCTGTTATTAGAGTAAATCATATTAATCGCTCAGTTTTTAAAATGTTTTGAAAGTGACTGTTATTTTTCAATAATTAATTAAAATTCTCTAAGTAGTAACCTTAATAAAACTAAATTAAAAATAAGTAAAATAGTGCATTAAAAATAAGTAGTGGCGTATCATATATGTTAAAGAATTATTTTACCAAAAATTGTCTGAAAATTAACAATTCACGTATACTTAATACCCATAAGCCCATACATAATAAAATAATAATAATAATAATAATAATAATAATAATAATAATAATAATAATAATAATAATAATAATAATAATAATAATAATAATAATAATCATAAAAATTGATAAAAAAAAAAATTTGATTTCTAAATGATCAATAAGTATGCTACCTAAAGGATGCTATGTTGTAAAAGTCTTGTGCGGGAATTAGTGGATATCATACGTATCAATTTGCAACGTATAGCTTTTAGGTATTTCAATCTACAGTCAATTATATATATAGATCATAAGATATATATATATAATATATTATAGATATATATTATAATATATATATATATAATATATAGTATATATACAGACTAATAGGAGCAGGGTATATAGTATATATATATACATATATAAGTTATATATATTAATATATATACGTATATATGTATATATATATATATCAGAGTAAGGCGCGCCGCATAATTTTTTTTGAGTGCGCCTGGGCCTATGCGCCTATGCCGCCGGACCTAGTGCGACTAGCGCCTATGCGCCTATATATTTTTGTCACATCAGGGCCTATTCGCCTTTGCGCCTATGAGCCTTTGCGCCTGCGACTTTTCCCCCGCCGTGGCTGTTTGCTAAATTTATTGGCAAAGTAAACTTTAGTGCCATAATAAAAGCATGCTATTATAAGGAAGAAAAATTTATACATTTTATTAATTTTTGTAATATTAAAAACACCGTAAAACAATAACTACACTCCTCTGCGGCTCCTCCATGTCCTTGTGCGTCGAGTTTCCCCCAGGGAGGTTCAGCACGAGCGCTGAAGAAGTTGAAAGATATTCAGAGCCATAGTTGCCAATTTTTATTTGTAGTTAAGAACTACTGAACGTATATATAATAATATATATATATATATATATAATCATATATATATAATATATATATATAATATAATAATATATATATATAGTATATATATATATAATAATATATATATATATCAGGGGGCGTTAGTTGAATGAAGGTAGGCCGGGTAGTAGCTCCTACCCAATATTTGTTAGATCCTTTAAATAAATTGAAAATTAAATTGTAAAAGTATACTAAATTATTAAAATTTTATATAAAAGTTAAAAAAAGAGGCTATTTGATAAAAATTTAAGAAAAAAACAAAACACAATAATAATAGCTATAATTAATATATTGAAATTCAATTAGAAATTCTCGCTCCTACTCTGATCTTTAGAAGTTAAAAAAATACTTTGCCCCGGCGGACGAATTGACGTTCATTTTTTATGTCAACTTATAAGAGAGCGGGCGACTGTCCTACCTATAATAATCCGATAAAATAATCCAATAATATATGAAACTTTTCCTTCTCTTCCCGTAAATATGTAGGCGAAATATGTGGCTTGTGGTAGTTGCTTTTAAATTTTTGTAATCGAATGGTGCTATCGTTTCTGAATGAATATTAATTTATATAACTTATTTAAACTAAATAACATTATATACTTAAAATTAAGTGAAATAATGCATAATGCAGTAAGTGTAGATTTATATTAAAGAAAAAACGCTTTAAAAAAGTTATCTATAAAACGACAGCTCTATTAAAAAAATGATAGGCCTAAGAAATACTCAATTGGAATGTGATTAATATAAAATTAAGTATTTGGTAATATATAATGTAAACAAGCTTTCATACAAATAAATAGGTACGTATTTATAATTATATTAAAATATGTTTTCGATGTTTCCGTTATATATATATATAATACTTATATATATATATATATATATATATTAATACGTAGTGGCGTATCCAGAAATTTTTTTCGGGGGGGCCAAACAAAAATCGTTCTTATATATATATATAATATACTATAAAATATATATATATATATATTATATATATTAATATAATTAATATATAATATATATATATATATATATATATATTATATATATATATATATATATTCTATATATACATATATATAACTACTATATATATACATTATATTAATATAATATATATATATATATATATATATATAATATATATAATCATATATATAATATATATATATATATATATATATATATACATAATACCTATAAATATATATATACTATATATACTATATATAATATATAATATATAAATTAAAAGACAAAAATATTAAATTCCTAAAGAAAAATGGGAAGAATTATATGAATTACTAAAAATCATCTTACCTAAATTGTTAAATTTAATCGCTTGACATGAGAGTGAGCTAAGTCTGAGATAACATCTTCAATTTGTATTTCAATATTTCAATGGTATGTAGAGGAGGCCAAGTCCAATTAAGTCTTTCATTCTCAATAGCATTCGCAAGTAGTTTTAAGAAGTCTTAAGGGTAGCTTGAAAAGCATTCTTCTCAGCCAGTGATAGCAATAAAACGACGTGTAAAATGCCAGTATTTGCAACAAGATGTAAGAATTTGGAGAAGGTGACAGCGAACACGATAAACGTAGTCCAATCTATTGCGGTTGTTGAGCGAACCCTGTGCTGTGATGCATTTCAACTTCCATAAATTCCATTCTACTTTTACTCAAAGTCTCATTTGGGCTTCGCGCATCTGCCTTGTAAAATCATTACACAATACTTACGCTTCTCAATAATGGCCAGCGTTACAACCCGTCGGGGATGACAAATTGCAAGGAAAAATTATAGAAACCTCTCTCCTAATGCTGATATTAAAATCATCCAAAAATGGTATAAAAAAATGGGTGTGGGATAATAAGTCTGTGGGTCGGAAGTAGGAATTGTTGGATCTGTATTTTGAATTTTTAGATTCTGGTACAGCCTAATTCAATACTCAGTTTCAGATTCCAGATGCGCTCACACATTCTCTTCAAGAAATCATACTTGAAAATTTCTAATGTTGCATTTTCTCTTATGGTTTCAAGTTTAGTTTTAAATTTGTTCCTGACAGCTACGAATTATATAAAATTAACTTTATCCCTCTGCACTTATATTATTAACGGATATGATGCTTAAAAATTTTTAGTGTCTAGAAAATTTCGGGGGCCATGGCCCCCTGGCCCCCCCCTAGATACCCCACTAGTATAATATATATATAAATATAATAATACTATTATATATATATATATCTAGTTATATAAATATCTGTTTCTATCATTAGAGATATTATATATATATATCATAATATAGTATATATATATAAAACTCGTGCCTACCCAAAGTGATTCTTCCAGCGTACGCCACTGATATAATATATATATATATTAATATATAAATATATATATATATTAATATATATATATAATATATATATATATATATATATAATATTTAGATGGTTGCTAGTATGCTGAAGATTTTGGATGTGGATCAAATAATAGACCAACATCTATAGGTATCATAAATATAGATAAAAGCATAATATATATTATAAATATTACAAACATATTATAATAATATATATATATAATATATATATATATATATATATATATATATATATATATATAGCTATATAATTAATGATCTCATATATATATATGAAAAAGAAATATATATATATGGTGTAGAGAAAGATTTTGTTTGCTGTTCATATATTATAGGAAAAGTTTTGAGGGTAATGGATGCAAACCAATATAATCACTGCTCTAAGTTCAACTTTTAACTAAATTTTGCGTAGAAAAAATGCTTTGTTCCTGTTAATAGGCGCGGCTAGGCGCAGAGCAAGTGGCTGTGCGCCTTTGCTGTTAGTCCGCCTTTTTAAAAATTGTTGCGCCCTATGGCGCCTTTGGCCTACGAATTCATAGTGCGCCATAGGCGCATAACGTATAGGCGCAACTCACGGTCTGATACTACGAACAGACGCCCGACGTTGCTAAGCTGATATGACTAATCATATATACTATTGATAGTATAGCTCTTATATACTCATCATTAGCATAACGAAGAGTATGCAGCCTGAGACATAGCTTCAAGCTAATTGGAATGAACGTGCTGTGAAAGTTAATGATAATATATATATATATATATATATATATATATATATATATATTTTTGTTTAATTTTATAACAGTATATATATAAGTAGGTTACATTTATTTCTCCTACATATATTATCTATAATATATATAATATATATATATATATATAGTATATATAATATATAATATATATATATAGATATATATATATATATATATATTATATATATATATATATGTATATATGTCCTAGTAATATTTCGAAGCTTTAGCCACCAACTGTTAATGATAATTGTGCTGACGAAGGGGTGCGGACGAGGAACCCAAGCTCAAATGCTACTGCACCACATCCAATCTACTTCATAACCTCCGCCCTTACATGAAAAGAACAATTTTACATATGACCTAGGTTATCATCTTTTTGCACAAGTATTTGAAGATCCAAATATTATAGGAAGGTTGCATGAGAAACATTCATTTTCTGATTTTTCTGCTAAGAGTCTGTTTCTCTTTGTCTCACCATATAGCCCAGCATTACTAAATACCTCTCACTTGGAACACTAGTTGAGGCCAGGCAAAGTATTTCCTTGGCAAGTTTATTTCAAGCGGTGGGTAAAACATTTTGCTTGACTTCACCAACTGATTAGGATCATCATTGTATCAAAGTCGTTTTCTTGGTTGATAGTTCAATCATGTTGACTACCAATTGTTCTTGGAAAATTGCGCGTGTCTTCTCATCACATACTGATCTGTAAAGAAATTCTCCTGCCAGTGAATCTGTATAGATTATCTTGATTTTACTTGATAGAAGTCGTGGCTTAGAATTCTTTCTCCTTTTAATGGGTTTATCGAATATTAATAGACTGTTCGATTGAAGTTTTTCAAGCTGCCAGACACTCAACACCGGACGATTTTAATTTGTCTAATATTATGTTATACAACCATAATCAGCTTGCTCTTATAACCGCAAGATCTAAAAAGTGAAGCTGCAAATAAGTATGAATGTTATTAATTTCCACAAACCAAAGCGTTTTTCTAGCTCTAGCTTTATGTTACAATCTTTTCATAATCTTTGTTAAACCTGTCATCAGTTTATTCAATTGGAAGGAGAATTGGGTTCAATATATACTTCCGTGTCAGCGGTTGAGATTTAAATACATCCTATATCCGGAGTACAGAAAGTTCCTGATAGATGAGCTGCATTCTTTCTCTGGTATAGTTTCTTCTGCTCATATGGTGATTGCAGATAGCTTTATGCAGTGTTGAAGCATGATTCATTTCCACATTAGTAGATGTTAACTTTGGAATAGCGCAACTGTCGAACAAAGCAAGAGCTTCTATTGACAGCAATGCCAAGTTTCTTTCCTGCTGTCCTTCGACTCAAATTATTAATTAACTCTCAGCTGTGAGATCATGAGTCATTCGATTATTCATTACATCAACTGACTAGCAGCTCGGCGAGTCCCATATCTCTCATCTATAAAGATCTTGCGTTCTAGCATTCCCTCGTTTAAATGCTACTTTTCATCTGAATAATGTATAAATATAAAAATCTTTGCATTCTAGAAATCTCGACAATAAATACCGCGCAACATCCGCAAGGGCCAAGAGCTCCGCTGATGCTTGCGAGATTGCGGGACTGCCGACGATGCGGCATCGCGACTGCTCAACCTTGCATCGATCTAACTAGACTATATTGGAGTATAGCTGTTTAGGGATAGGATTTTATTAATATTTACTACTAGCCACTTTCCATCACCGGTCGCTGCTGCTATCGTAGAATTTTGACCTGCAGATGCGCGTGCAGACCTCAGCTCCTACGTGAATACGTACTATAGTGTAGTCTAGTACTGAAGCTTGATATTATCATTCATATACCTAGCCGGATTATATAATACTGATATATATTATGATAGTGATTACTACTGTCACATATGATTGCTGAACATTACTATCACTGGCATTACTTTACGATACGGATAGTTATAGCTATATATAGGGCATATATAGCAACTAAAAATTATATAGGTAATATAGATATGTATATATATATAAGTATATATATAATATATAGTATATATTAGGAGTCATATATAGGTACTAATATATCGATAGGTTACGATATAGTCAGTATCATACTAAAAGATAGAGCTCTGTATTACTTGAGGTATGATGTATTATATATACTATATATTAATATTATATATATATATATATATATATATTACGAAAATCAAAAAAAACTTCACATACACACACATCATGCCGACCTGATTTCGCTCGATTTCCGGTCGATTGGGTGAACACCAACATCAGCTGACTTAGCTCCTTGTAAGAGTACCTGGGCCCATAACGCATAGGGAAAATTTAAAGGCTTAGTGGGCACAGAGGCCTGATCATATCTACCCCATCATTCTCAAGCTCTTGCGCGATTTTTAATTCGCTTTTTCTAATGTCTCCATTTATCTATTTCTTATATATATAGGTAGTTATAGCTAGATTGATATATGTATAGGTTATATATATAATCTATTATTAGATTGAACATAGAGTTTGGGTATAATATAGTATATATCATATAGTATATAGTATTTCATGGTAATGATATGTATCTGGTAATAATAATATACTCGATGATATATTATGATGTAATGAGTGTAGCAATTAATTCTGCATCACTTATATTGCTTACCTATCAATACTTACTCATAACGCATTACAGCTATATATCAGTCCAAAAATTAATTTTCTTCTCTTTTGACGAAATGTAATCTACTATGGCATTATTATTAATCCAGCAACTAATACAAGTATCCTTTAACATGACACAATTAATTTTAGTTACATAATTTAGCGTTA
>JABUQX010072980.1:0-35198 GCA_015478945.1 Trachelipus rathkii
CAGGGAATTCGACGCCTTGTTGATTGAATGGTGGTATGAAGACTTCCTCTCACCAAATTAGTCCCATGCAACGTTTCTGTTTCTGACCCACCCCTTCTCACAACACAGCAGAGGTTTTTTATTTTTTTTTTTTTTTTTTTTTTTTTTTTTTTTTTCCCCTGTTTTTTTTTCAACGCACAACCCGATGATTCGATTGTCAACCAGCCCTACCCAGGAGACCAAAGCTTCAGTTCGGTCTCTTACCTAGAAATCCACATAAAAAAACCGCTACCGCGATCGTGCTCTCGGATCCCCCTCCGGGAGTCCCCGGTCTAAACTCCTATCCCTTTTATTTTTATCTCCATTCCACTACGTCACGTCCATTGACTGCGGTAAGCTATCTTGTCTAGTGACGCATAGCGGAGGCTTATTTCTCCGATCGACTGGGGTAAAGGCGACACCGTGAGGGAACGGTTTCCATCTTGGTTCGTGTGCTACCTCCAGAACACAGAGTTAAATATGTTAAGTCCTCTTATCGTCGTCGGAGGACCGCCTTTCTGCCGGACTTCATTATCACAGAGGAAACTAATATAGTCTAGCCCTCAAACATGCCAGAGAGGTACGATATGTATCCGCTCCGTGAGTAGGTCTTATCGAGTTTCTGTTATCTAGCTGAGACGCGTTACTCATCCCTGTATGCCCATTCATTACATACGCATCTTACAGATCATCAAGGTTTTATCCACGGTATCGTCTTCTACAAGGTAGGTATGACTCTCTCACGCTCTGCGCCTACATACCTCATTTCTTTATTACGTCTCATCTCTTGTTAGTATGTCGCTCCTCCAACCATGGTTTCTACTCTCCTATTTTAATTAGCGTATATAAAGATCTTATTTGGTTTATAATTCGCATATTCACTCTTCTATATGTTGAACTCTATCACTTGTTTTTCCTCTTTGAGAGTACGAACGAGCTGCAGACCTCGTATTTCTTATCAAGGTCTCTACACGATTACCCACTATATCTCCTCTCCGCAACACCTCACGAGACATATAGACTTATCGGGTGAGACTCATCTCTCAGACCATCCTGATCACGAGTTCGTGGAAGTCTTCTTCACTATCATCCACCGTCACGCGCGATGGACAGAAAAATGACGGTACGATGCATCAACATGACAATTAGCCACACATCCGCTCTTCGCGATACGATGACCATATGTCAGATGCAGTCGGATGCGTTGGACGAGGAGGAAAAACGCTGATGATGAGAGCAGGTCGCTCTTTCTATAAGTTGATCATCTGTGGAACTTCGCCAAACGCCACAGGACGAGAAGTCTCTATTCTCGATCTCACTCATTGTTCATGGTGTACCAAAGATTCAGTAAAACTGTTTCTACAGATAGTGAGCAAGCTAATTGTACACACCTGTTCTAGCTAAATGCATCGTAGCAGCGACACCTAGCTTCCATGACATGCTTGAGCAGGTCTATAGGACACAGATTGGAAAATTAATTGTTTGCGGAAATATAGATCACGCCTACTACTTATCCTTCCTACACACCCTCGAAGTGGTTTCCTACGAGAGTAATTCACTCTGATACACTATACACCGTGTGAGCACATATGAGACGTATGTGATGACTTGCGCCATGTATGGTTGATTCGCTCTCATAATTGTGGCACCAAGGGCGAACCACAATCTTCTCGCAAAAAGGCAACTATATAAATTAGATTTGCGATACTATATGAAGATCTCATAGAGTTCCACAACGTTTCTACACAGGTGCGCGCGAGCGAGAGAGAGAGGGTGCGTTGTAGGCGCCGAGTAAGGGGGGTGTCGAGAGATGGGAGCGGGGGAGAGGTGGGCGAGCGCGCGCCGCCGGTGGGTGGCGAGGTCTGGCCATGGCGTGCAGGGAGGCGTGTGGAGGGAGTGAGGGTGGCGTCGTGTCGTAGTGGATCGTTATGGATCAGAACAACAGTCCATATGTGACTATGTGATCCTCCGTACGCCCATTAACCATCTATCAGTAAGAACGAGTATCGACGTAGAAGATAAACCATAAGTATATTATGGTGAACGGGACACGTGCCACAGTAAGAAATAGTATATCTCGTGTTTCGATCCTAAACAGATGCTACGTCGCTCTGTGAACAGCTAACCATATGTGGTATAGTGTGAGATGGAAGAATGGTGATAGATTTCACTACTCTCTAACATGAATAGCCTTATACTTAGCACGACTTCTTTTTGCGACGACGTCGAGCATCGAGAACCTCCGATCTTGCTCTCAGATATATACTGTGACGTGAGTCTAAAATCCTTATCTCACGAAGTCTACAATTAGATAACTCTTCGAGTGCCTTTCCAACGAACACACAACGTCTCCATGTGACGTTTCGAGGTTTATCGCGTGGAACATCGTCGGCTGGTGTCAAAGGGATTACTACACCTTCTCTCTTCGCCGCTGCATCACAAATGTGATTATGTTGTTGTTGGAAGGGTCATCTTTCCTTTGGAAAAGTAGCCTGATGAGAGTAATTATCAAGTAATAAAGAAAGTGGGTAGGAAAAAGCCAGTGTACTATATAAGATCTATCACTACACTGTTGGCGCCAGCTACTACAGAAAGTAGGTGGGAATATAGGTGTGAGACAGAGGTTCTGACGGATACATCCAACCGAACTTATATTGCTCAGGCTCTTACTCATCCAATTGAACTAGCGATATGGCCTATTGTGGATCCTAGCGTAGATTAATATAGTGAAGCACCAAGAGGATGTGTTACACAGAACAGCGAGCCAAGTCTAACATATGCTATGAGAGCACGCCAATAGATATCCTGGACTCTCCCTCGGTCACGCGAAACGAGCGCGTTCTAATTGTGTCTCTTGCCTGATTGGAAGACTCTTTGCTTCATCATAAGTTTGTATACGCCGCGAGAGCGAGTGGAAAAGATGCTAGAGGATGTCTGGCTAGAGGACAGAGGGACAGTGAGGATGCGAAGAGAAAACGTGTTATATTACTGAATTATGCTCGAGCTTCACCACCGAAACGCCTGTCCTAGTCTTAGAAAACATTTCCGACTATGAGGTGGAGGAGTAGAGGTCTGTGACCAAAGCTCGCGAGTACATCTACGGAATGAGTAGAATCGTACTATTTCAAAAATCTGTTGGAAGACGCATTCAGCCATACACACTGTATTGCAGCAGAGACAAGGTTTAAATCGGGGAAATGATGGTTTGGAAGAGGTTGCTAGGCGCGGGTCTTTCAAGGGATTAGGTAGCACTATAGAATGCCCGCTCCTTCTCATACCGATGGAATGTTAACCTTTCCATACTAAAGTTGATTAAATATAGATGGAAGAATCCCGGATGGAGTGGGCCATACGGGTTTGAGATGCTCTCAGAAAGATCATCATTCTGAGAGGTGCGATACTTATGCTGTACATATAGGGCAGATGCCTGATCTGAGTTAGTGTTTTCGTCACGCGTACTATCGTGATCATAATCTGTAGACGAGAGAATGTGATTTTTACACTTTGTTTTAAGGGTATAAACAACACCAATTTTCTTTATACTGAGGTGGTAGTGGAACATGTGGTGCAATGGATAAGGATAATATACCCGAACTTCATTTGGAATGATATGAGAGCGAGACTTAGCTACGAAGCGAAATATCAACGCCGAACGGACGAGGATTGGCGCCCTGGGTACCGGCGACATATGTTCTGTTTAGCACACAGATTAACAGATTGCTATGGTAGCTCCATTACACGATGCCTATAATACAAGAGAAGCATCGAGGTCGCCAGATCGAGTGTATGTATTAGCGTAGCTGAGGCCAGGTTTTTACGTATAGATTGCCTGTTATATAAGCGGTTGAGAAAGTGGCATGTCACCCGTTTTCATTAAAAATGAAGCCAGGTTTGGTATGCGACTCTGCATCTTCTGTGAGAATTCATTGAAATCGCCGAGTAATTGCTAGTCTGAGAGATCTCAACAATCATGACACCCATTACCTTTAGTGACTGCGAGATTAGACATTTTATAGAGCATCAGCACACTAGATAACCATATAGATAGATTTGACATACTGTTACTAACATTGTATTAAGTGACCAGAAGTTTTATACCGAGTAGCCGCGCAATAAAATTAGATTCCGTAAGATTATTTAATATTATACTCTTACACGCAATCATAATGTTAGATAGCACGATTACAATTATGAAGAGAATCACATATTCGAGTGTAGATAAGCTATGTAGAGGTACTAGAAAGAATCTTTACCATATGATAATGGTTTTAGACACTTTTACATAATATGTGTCGATCCAACGAGTTTGTATAAAGCGTCCTCTTGAATGGAGTACTATGGTGTAATTATTTTTGTATGGTTCTCGGTTCATATCTCGCGTATCTATATATTGTCTAGATTATACAGGACCATAGTATCGCTGACACTTATGGCCAATTAATAGATTGAGCCAAATCATGCGCGAAGTTATTAATTTGATTGCGATATTTTGTGAGGATAAGAATATCTTAATACGTAAGATAATTTTATGATACATCTAATGAGGAACTATATTCAACATACCTGTCTACAATGATGGCTTACTAATAAGATCTGTCTCCCAGATCTAAAGCCCATTATTCCCACCGTTATGTCGCTATATCAGTCCTTAATTATCTCATTATACTATAATTATCTTATATATATCGAGTATATTATAAGCTGAGCTGATAGCAACTAGTTCTAGTTGCGGCAGAATATAGCAACAATACTATCAATCCACTGAACATTCAATTTTAATACCATAATAATTAACTTCTGGGACTCTAAGAAAAGCGCTCTACTTATTAGCACTACTGACTTACCAGAGATCACAGTCAATCAAAAAAACATTTGGTTATTCATCTGTCCCAAAGTTCAACAGCTTTGTTTAAATTAGTAAAATGAGATAAGTATCATATGAGTCTAGCTTTCGTTGTAGATCTCCTCCTCATGTGGATATTGTATCCGGGTATACGAGCGTAAGCTTGATACAGAAGCCAAATCGAATTGAGCTACTTCATCATAAGAGTATCAGTGGAGTAGCTAAGAAGAACGATGTTAACTTCCACTGAATATTAACTGTATATGGTAACACCTCCTATAGCAGACGGATTTTTTACAGTGTAATCTGTCAGAGTTCCTCTCATACTGGGAGACGTGTTGGCATAATCACGTGAGGAATTACTCTGATGGCTTTTCACCAAAGCTGCAGATATAATAATTAAGCATCTTATAGGTCACTGGCCGTTATCTCATTTATAATAAAATAAACGGAGTCGCGCCCAGGAGGTGAATTCTCACGCATATATTAGTGAATGGACAACACCTATATTTCATCCACGACATGCTTACTCCATCATTGAGTGAAGAGAGGACACCCTCTATAACCTGTCTGACATTATGTAATATTGTACGGTGGCTCTCCACCTTCATGCTTGTCCGCATAATATAGCGAGTTGACGAATCGGAGAGCGGTGCAGCCATCCGTACCCATACTGCAAGTTCTTCCTGACACATCAACAATCTATCCGGATTGGCATTTCTCTTGAAATTAATTAGCATCATAGTGGTATCTTGAGCGCCGACCATTTTTCTATACGAAGTGACAAATATCTCTGTGCATTTCACCATTACAATGAGCTAGACATTTTCGTTTATCAAATGTATAAGCAACTTTACTCCGCAGTTATTATTTTCTAGTTTTGTGTAGTGACTTCCCCTGCTGTTAAGTTTTCACTGACCGAGAGTATAAATTGCTAGTTTCTTTTATATATTTTACGTTGAGTGTGGTCCCTGCTGACATCACTTTCTAACACAACGCAAATTATTGTGTTACTATTGAGCTTATGCTATCGGTATCCTTATCTAGATATATTAAATTATAGTATTGACTCTATCTTATAATATATTATTATATAAATATTATAATATATATAATATATATATATATATATAATAATATAATATATTATTTATATATTATATATATCTATTATTATTATTATTAATTATTATTATTAATTAATTATATTATATTATTATTATTATTATTATATAATTAATTTATATTATTAATTATTATTTATATAATTTATTATTATTTAATTATTATTATTATTATTTTATTATTGGTTCATGTTCCTACTCTATTTATTATTCTATTGATAGCTACTATTATTCACTTATATCATATATAAATATATTTATTTCTAATTATACAATGATGTATTATCTATTAGTGAGATATAATTATTTTAATTATTATTATTAATTTTATATATAATTCTAGTTATGTAATACGATTTTATCCATTGAATATAATATTATAAAATATGGACTTATAAAAATTTAACTTGGGCACAACAAATTAACAACCCCTTCTGACATTTAAAACTGATAATAATCTTTTTATATGAACATATGAATAATTATTTTACAATATAAATTATAATTTTCAGTACAGTAAACTCTAAAAATATATATTAAATTAGACAATTAATTGCTCATATATTTCGGTAATAATAATTTTTAAATAAAAGAAAATTAATATTAAGCCTCCATAAGGTCCTTTACACAAATGCTATTGACTAATATATTATAATTGATAAGTAAATATATTATTCTTTTCAAAAATAATAGTTATCCCTTAATCCTTTGAATGCTACTTGAGAAAATTACTAAAGAAATAAGCTTAATAAGCGTAATTTTCTCTTGCAAACTATTCTTTAAAAGTTATAAACACTTCGAAGTATTTATCGTGTGTATGAGATCGTAGAGGGTCCTTTAAAATCGGTTTAGTATCCTTCTCTATATGACAAATGACACTATTTTCTCACAATAACCCTATACTTGAGCCTTCCGACTTTTAGTAACTCTATAGTGAGACGAATTTAAGTACACAGGTGCTTTCTCCTACGATCTGGCGTTATTTTACCTAGCGCGTGACATTACGTCACATGGTCTCATGTAACTTCTCTCATTCTTCAAGCGTTACTGACGAGTATGGTTAATGGTTTCCACTCTTTACATTTTAGAGAAGTATGACTAATTAAACAAGTATATTTTTAAACATAATAAAATAGACAAATGTAATAAAAGAAAAGAAATATTTTTAAAATTAAGAAAATTAATATGATGGGGGGAATTAACCTAAATTAAATAGCTCAAGCCTGAAAAGCAAATTTAACTTCACAGACGGAGCTCGCGCGAGCTACGTACTTGCAGGATCTATGTTGAGCCATAAGAGCAACGTATGGGTGAGATAGGCACTATACTCGACATTAAAAACATAATGGAAAGCTGACTGGCTTTCGAATAGTCCTAAAGTACAGCGAGATTCTATATAGCATCATTACTACTTTATAGAGATGGTTCGTTGAAGATAATAAACATAAAAAGAGTGATACAAGAATTAAACACAATTCCACAGGCAACTATTTAGCCTTATTTTATACATGTAATAGATAAATAGTCAATATATAAGCAACGGATAGTAAAATCTTTAAATATAGTGTATTTTATAATTTTACGAATATAAGATAACAATTTAAAATATAATATTAAATATTATATTATTTATATGTATATTTTAAATATAATCTAATGAATTTAAATGTTAAATAGAAAATGTGAGGAAAGCAGGAAAGCTGAGAATTTAAGGGTCCCAGATTAACTGAGATAAGTGAGGGTTTATGAAAATGAGATGAATAGCGGTAATAATTATACATTAAGATATTCATGTAGCTGGAGAGAGAGAGAGAGAGATGAGAGAAAGTATGAGAGAGAAAGTAATAGATGAAGAGAAGGTAGAGTAGAGAGAGAGTAATGAGAGATAGAGAGTATAGTAAGTAGGAGAGAGAGATGAATAGGACGAAATAGAGTTAATTATTTAAATATAATAACGTATAATCTAAATACACCTAGCGGACCTTACCTTTCGCTTTATTATTTCTATGGAGAACAAGGAGTTACTTGATTAAATCATTGCACAAGATCTTATGATATAACAAAATCTATTTAAATCATTTTATTGTAAATAGCTTAATATTTAGATCTGATAAATATTAATAATACATAAAATTAATCATGTAAGGAGTATTTATATATTTATTATGTACAGGAATCTGATAGTTGGTATACTCAATTATCAGAATGAGTATGAAATTTATGAGCATAATATTATATGTTATATAATTCGAAATATTTATTTATCATCGTACGAGATTTTGTGAAACTCAATAGTGTTATATATATATCAATTATAATAATAGTATAATACAACATATATTAATATATAAATACTCACTGAAAAGTACGTTCATATATTTTAGGTACTAGTTTTTTATCACACTGTGTCCCCCTACTATATAATATTAATTTTGAATGTTTGTATGATAAGTTACCTATATATTTTCAAATAACTATTATTGAAAATAGAATTGGAATATAAGTATTATTTGTAAATTATATTATGAAGAGAGAGAAGAGAGAAAAAGAGTGAGAATGACGAGTCAATCAACTCACCTTACTGGCAGTCCCTCGAGCCGAGGAGTCACGTGACCTCTATTTTTAATGGAACGAGATATCTGCAGCGGCCTTATTAAGATCTAACACATATACTCCGGCAAATTATATCTAACCCTATTGAGTGAGGGTCACTAATCTTAAATAATAGCCTTAATATATATATTATAATATATATCATATATAATATATAATATATATATATTATATATATATTATATAATATATTATATATATATATATATATTAATATATTTAATATATATTAATATAATAATATAATATATATATAATAATATATATATATATATATATAATATAATATATAAATATAATATATATTATAATATATTATATTAATACTATATATAATATATATATAATTATATTATATATAATAATATAAATATATATATATATTTAATATAATAATTAATATATATATATATATATACTATATATAATATATTAATAATATATATACTATATAATATATATTATATATATTATTATAATATTATTATATATATATAAATATATAATTAACCTCATTAACTGTGTTAAAAAGTCTTTTCAATTTCTCATTTAAACTTACAAGAATGCTATGAAATGAGTGCTGACAAATAAAATGTAATATAATTAATATATAAATAATTAAAAAAATAATAATAATATATATATAATTAAATAATAAAATAATAATATTAATAAATATAATAGATAATAATAATTAAATTAAATTTATAAATAATATAATAATTTAATAAATATATAAATTATTAATAATATAATTAATATAATAATAATAATTATAAATATATATATATAATAATATATATATATATAATAATTAATTAAATATATTAATTAAATATATAATATATTTAAATATTATAAATAAGACTTGCACTGATGAATACTCATGATGACTTGAAAATAATATATGATTACCTCCTAATATTCATAATTTCTTGGAAAAATAATTTGAAGAGTTATTATAAAACGCCGTAGCTAACATATACTGAATACATTTAGGGTCTTACACTATACGTGAGCTACCTATATATACGAGATGTGAGGTAAAGGTAAAATAAAAAAATTCACCATTAATTATAAAAACATAATTCATATTTATGCCTAAATTATAAAATCTAATTATGAAGTGAGGTTATATATATAAATTCTAATTGATATTTATTTGAGATCAATTATAAATTTTTCTGGTGAGCATATTTCTCGATTTTTTTTTTTTTTGCTTTCTATTTTAAAGAATTTTCTAAAACACATACATGTGTATAGAGTATTCCTAGAAAAATAATGTGCTGGCGCCACTGAGGTGTTATAATAAATAGATCACTATTATGTCAATATAATATGAATTTGAAGGTCTTCTCACATAACACTTTTTTATCTAGGGTTTATTTTACCGGGAATTTTGTATTATTTCATAGGTCATTTTCACAATGAGACATTATTATTAAACTATATTCATGAAATATTACTAGAGTTATTATATATATATATTATTATTATAGTATGTAATATGGACGATATATCGGAATCGGCATCGGAATCGAAAGAATCGGTTGTTTTTCAGGAATCGGAATACGGATATATCGGACCGAGACAATGAATCGGCAAAATTGTACAGATTCTTTGACCGATTCTTTTGTATATACATTTTCTGAAATAATAATTTTTATTCGATATTTATGATATTTCAAAGACTATTTCGAAGTCTGCCGTATGAGTATTGATTTTTAATTTCAATTCTTCCTTAATTCTATTTATAAATTGAATAGAAATCAACTGATCTGAGGGAGCGCAATCTATTTACGTAAAGATAAATTCTTAAATAGAAATAATCTGTAATAAATATGAAAATTTATTTCAGATAGTCATAAGGTGAAGTAGAGAGAGTACATTATATGGCAAGTTTCGTTAGTCATTTATATATGATATATGTATTTTGATATATATAATATATACTCGGTTGTAACTTTCGTAGTAAAACAGTCATATATATAATTTAGCCTTGCTAAGCTTGTACTAATATAATATTAGGAGCTATTGAATAATAAAAGCTCACTTAATCCTTAAAACTAGTGATATATCACTTTCATATAGTATCTATCAAACAGCATCTAATTAATAGTGATTAAGTATCTCCATTAATGTTATGAAAACCGATTACTAATATTTACCTGCTAATATATAATAAATTCCATAATAGTATATGTAAAGTAAGTAGATATAAACTACAGCATACCTAATAATTAGGGTATTGCTTGATAGTCAACATACAAAGCGGGATTTACCCCAGTCAATTCAACCTTATTATCTTTTTTACAAGGTGTCATCTTGTGTGCTATACTTATTGTGTGGCTTACAGAAGAGGATGCTTGCGCGGATGTTTGGACACAAGAGAGTTTGGGAAAAAGATTAGTAGACCATTATTCACCATTACCAAACGTCGTAATGGGCAGGATTTGACACTATATCTGTCGCTTTCTAAAATGCACTATAATAATTATATGCCAAAGTATAGAATGAATTAATCAAACTAAGATTTATATAAATTACACACAGCATCAAGGTTTAATTCAAGTAATTAAAACTAAAACCAAAGATGTAAATAGCAGTATCATATAAGTTTCCAAAATAATTTTTATGAACAAAAGACAAGGCTGTATCATAATTTCAATATTAGCATATATATTTTAAGAGGTAAATGTATGCTTAAAATGATATACTCTTTTTTTGAAATATATGTATATTTGAGCTAGATAATACTTATAAAATAGATTTTTGTTTTGATTTGAGTACAATAATTTCTTAGAGTACAATACAATACGGTCCAACAAGGAATACAAAATAGTATCTGAGCAAATAATATACCCAAATATGAAATGTTGGAGATTTGTATGACGTTATTCATGATAAATAGAGAGTCATGAAATAAAGGATCTATTTGAGGGACTTGGGTCGTTAGCAGTGAGTCACGCTAAGGGAGATACATCAATATCCTACCAGCTTAAAATTACGATCTTTCTCCACGCATTTTACTCGTAATCATTTAATTGGCTGATAAGATATTATCATCTAGTGCGCTTTGATACACCTCCATTTTCTGGGCATTATTGATGAGTCAACGCCTTCATTAATACAGAGCTTTCCTTCGATACTGTGCTCATTTGTATCTAGTGAGTCATCATACCTATAATCACTGTGAGGTCATATTTGTACTTTCTCTTCATTCATATGATTGTTGCAAAGATATTAGCACTTGTCGTTTATACTGTTCATTTACTTGGGAAAGATGTGAGGGAGGAACAGGAGGAGCAAAGAGTTATTCTCATCTAGCATTTAATCACCAAAGGCTTCTGTCACAGATCATCTTCTGATTTTATCTATATCAGAACTTCGAGAACTGATCAGACATTATTTTATTAGTCCGTTTTTCGTGGTAGTACTTAGATTATTGACTATTACATGTGCCCTATTATTAACCTCTTTCAGTTTTGAAAGCTGTTTTTCGGAATTTAAAGAGAAAAAAGAGTAATATTATATACCACCAGGCTTAAAGTAACCACATCTTACCTAAAGAGGAAAAGGATCAAGATCTACTTCGCATGAAAATTCTGTTGTTGGGTATATGCTGTATGGATAATGAGAGATATTCAGTTCTCATATATCTTACTAATGATATGAGAGAGCAGTAGAAATTATAGCAGTATATATGGTCCCTTACAATATGTGGTTGGTTACCTCGAGCAGTAAAGAGTGAGCCTTTTCAATCTAGTTGTATCTGTTCCGTTGTTGACTCAGATATTTAAAGCTCCTGCCCCCGTTTCCTTCGAAAATGAAAGAACCTCTTGCAGAATATGAAGAGATACAATTGATTCTCCCTTTACATAAGGAAAGAGAGAGTGATGCACCGCAAGATGCAGAGGAGTAGAAATGTATGTAAATGTCTTTAGCTCACATTTACAATATTTAAGTCGCTCCAGTAACGCAATATATTGCACTACAAATAAAATGAAATTTTTTGCCTTCAACGACTCTTATTAATTCTATAATTTAATTAATTGTTTTTGAGATGTAATTTTTTTTTTTTAACACAACCAGGATCATAGACATAATAATAGTTTCTGAATAAGTATATTTGGTAATTCAGATTTTTTAAGCCTTATTCGTCTTAAGGGGATTCAATTTACTCAGGTATTCAGTAGCATATAATACGGGATGACCACATGAGAGGTAAGATGGATATGAGCTGAGACTGTAGTGTCGTTTTATTGCAAGGAGAACAAATATTTTATAATAGTGAGATATATAACAAATAATCTATCAAATTTATAGTGTAAATGGATATTCATTTATTAATTTCCTAAAATTTCAAGGTATAGTTACATTATATTTATGAGATATATATACGCCTGCGTACATGAGAGGGTATTCTTATAGAATCAATAATCTATATAATATTTTTCTATTTCATTACCCATTTTCTTTATAATTGGAACAGCCTATGCAAACTTGCTGAATATATCTATAATTGATAATATTAAGATATGGAATATCCAAAGCCGTTTTGTATTAGAGTCCTAATTCATACTATCTACATTTCATTATTTACCTCCATATTTTCCTTTCTAATGATATTCAATCTAAGTTAATTTTTTATTATAATAAAATTCTTTATCAAAGCTCAACAGTAAAACATCTGCGCAACATAACCTGACAGAGCGATAGTACGTGAGTGAGAGCGGTCTGAGATATGCGAGGATTCACGGATCTTATTATAATGTGGCGGATTGAACTTGAAGTAAGGAATAGGGCAGATGTAATCGCGCAACTTGTAAAATGGTACTGAGTATCGAGATATAATCTGCATAGGCTGTATAATTGAGAATCGAGACCATACACTATATATATATATAATTAATAAAAATTTAAATATTAATAATATATAATATAATATATAAATATATATATATATATATATTTATATATATATATATATATATATATTATATTTATTTAATATTTATATAATAATATATATATATATATAATAATAATATTAATATATAAATATTATTATATATAATAATTATTAAATATAAATATAAATATATATATATATCTTATATCTATAATTAATATATACTAATAATATTAATATATGATAATAATATATATATATATATACTTATATAATATATTAATATCAGGGAAGGCTATGACTATATTGGTTAATACGTATAAAGTGATAAGATAGCTTCACATACATACATACTGTGATCTAGACGTATTCCTTTTTAATTAAGAATATCAACGAATAACTATTTGGTCGAGAGAACTTATAAAATTATTATTATATTATATATATATATATATAGAAAAATAATAAAATAATATTATTATTATATAATAAATAAAACACTACTTTAGTAATAACGGTTATAGTAATATTATTATAACTTAAATAATTTGAGAATACCTGTAATTACGATTCTTCTCACGCATGTGTTTCGTAAGAGTGAGTGAGTCATATTTTATACTTCAGTGCTACGGTGAGAATCGAGGTTGCGGTGTCCATAACGCTGGAGTGGGATTATTGAGTCTGGCCAGCTATACTCATATTCTCTACGCTTCTTACTTAACCCACCATACGTTACTAGTATACATCGTACACTTAGTTATTAGTAATTTATATATATATTATATATAATATATAATATATAATATATATATATATAAATATTAATATTAATAATTAATAATATATATTATATATTAATATATATATTATATATATATATATAATAATAAATAAATTATATATATATATTATATGTATATTAATTAATATATATATATATATATATATATATTTATAAATATATATATATAATATATATAATAATATATATATATATAATATATTAAATATATAATATACGTATTAAGGTTATAAGTTTAGTGTATACGGTTATATTAGGTTGGTTTACCTTTAGTGATTTATAGGTAAGGTTTAGGTTAGGTATAGTTATATAGGAGTTATTAGGATATTATATAGTATTAATGAGTAGGTTAGGTTTGTAGTATGATACATCTTTCTTCCATTATACATTTGAGTAGCCTTCTCTACTCACATCTGTATATTAATTGTTGTTTTATGGCTTAATGTATGTACTCATTATTACTTATACTATTTATACATTTATCATTTAATCCTGCTCATTATATGTACTATATATTATATATAAAACATTTACCTAAATTCATTTTCACTCAATACCCTCCTTTGAGGCTCAAATACGTAACTATTTTACAACATTCCCTCCTCTTTATATATATTTCGTTTAGATCAAAAAAACCGTATTTCTCAGAATTGATAAATATTTTTGGGGGTATACATTATAGATACAAGTTTATCGAGTTGCCTATATCTTACTACTACTCAAAAGCCGCCACTTGAGGATATATATAATAATTTATATATAAATATATATATATATATAATATATTATATATATATAAATATATTAATATATATATAATAAATATATAAATATATATATTATAATTATTAATATATATTAATATATATAATTAATATAATATATATATATATATATTATATTAATATATATTATATATATATATATATAATATATATATATAAATATATATATATATAATATATATAATATTAATATATACGGCAATGTATTTATATATTCTCTTTTACGTTAATCAAAAGCCAATGGCAGTCATACAGTTTATTATGAACCTGAATATCCTTGCTTGGGTTATTTAAATATATATTTTTATATTATCATAATTACTTAAAGTGATATTTATATAATCTTAATATAATATAAATATATTAATAATTAGATGCATAATATTAGATAGATTAGATTTATTTTATTATTGAAAAATATAGCCTTATTAAAAAGACTTATCTATAATAATATATAAAGGAACTATAATATAAACTATAATTATTTAAAAAATCTGCAAGGTCACTTATCAGTTTCTTATATTATATTAACAGATTAATAAAGTCATGTTAGAATAGAAGAAAAGAGAGTATAGTGGGGAGGAAATGAAGATACCTGGCGCATCAGTTGTATAATATATTTATTAGAGAATACTTTCAGATACCATTCCACTAATTTTCGGCTGAAAGCTTTAAAGAAGAAATTAATACCGAAAATAAATCAGTGAGTTAATAAATATGTGATTGAATACTTCTCAAATAATATAAACTCAATTTCGCTCATGTAAGGTTAGTTTTTTATTATCTATTATTTCTCCTCATCCTCCTCTTATTTTATTCTTTATTTCACTCTCTTTTATTTTAAAATAAATTTAATTATAAATAAATAATATTTTAGATTTATTCTTATCCATAATTATAATATAAATTGATTGGTAATATATTTCCATTATTATCTTGTAAATATATTTTATATAATATTTATTTAATTGCTTATTATGTGTTGACTCTTTTATTATTATTCAACATGAGAAAATATGGTGTTGATCCTGAAAAACCAACGGTTTATCCTGAAATAATGTTTCTCATCTTCAGGATAATAGAATGATAAAAAATAATATTTTATATATTAATTACTTATTACTCATAATCTTGAAATCTATATATGTTGATATATTACTATTATAGGTTATTATATTATATATTATATACTATATATTTTGAGAACTATTACATAATAATAATAATAATAATGCGATTTGTAAATTTAGTGAGATTTTTAAAAATGACAGAACGTATGTTTTTACGATCTGCTGTGGAGTAAAATAATAATAATAATAAACCACGAGTGACTATCATTAATAGAAAACATAACTTATAAACACACCTTATTATGTTCTCAATAAGCCTTCCTCTTTCTTTACTTATTGCTCATAATCACAATGCTTACGTATTCTAATATATATTAAATAATATCGTATATGTTAATCAAATGTAATGTAGCAACTTATTCGAATAGTCAATAATTCAGATTTACCAACTGAGTTTTATAACGTACTATTGTAATTACGTATACAATGATCACTTTATGTGATATTTAAGAGATTTTTGATTAGAGGTTATTAAGGTGTCAATTATTTAATTGGGAAGGTAATATGACTAGTATAACCCATATATAAATTACGTTATTTGGCCGTTTTAATCGAGATTTGATTAACAGAGAGTTTTGCATTAATGTAGAATTATTGTTCATTAGATTTTGTTAAAATAATGATCCGATTAATAATTTATTTCTCGAGTTGGTAACTATATGTTAAAATATTATGAAACTATGTAAACAAAAAACAACTAATAATATTCTCTAGTGATCTAATAAAATTTGATTACATGAAGATGACTTGCAAACGATGAACAAAGTGACCTCAATTTAAATGATATTTCATTATTATTATGACACATATTATATATATATTAGTATATAGCCATGCATGGCAAACATTTAGTTTAAATGGTGTCATTCATGAAGTTACAGCACAGTCCCTAATCCGATTAGTGGATGAATGTATATAAAAATAGATATAATGATGACCTTAAATGTATAGAAATAAGTGACTTATGTTTTTCATCCTAAATTATAACTTTGAAAAAGTCTCGTTGGCTATTATTTATTAATTGATATTAACCTTATATATTTAGTTTTCTATACTTAAATATTTCAGATTTGTATAACATACCGACTGATAAAATTTATTTAAACGACATTTCCTTAAATATTTTATTGAAGATATTATCTGCATTGTAACAAATGTTATTTATATACAAATCTATAGTCCATCGTTGTAAAATTATAATATTATTATATTAATATTATATTATATTATATATATATAATTTAATATTATATTATATATATTATATTATATTATATATTATATTATAATATTATATTATATTATTAATTTATGGGCCAGGCTTTGAGTACTCAGTCAAGTATGCGGTATGAGCAAAACAGGAAGCAATTTATAAACACTTACGCTTGAAGAGTTCTTTTTTGGAAGTGGATGGGCTTAGGAGAGGATATAGCGCCGCTTACTGTTTACTCAAGCAAAGAGCGCGGAGTTCCAGTGTTCGAATCCGCCTGATCGAAATAGTGAGAGTGTATACTGTGTACTCATTACATTTAAAATGTGAATATAATATTTATTTTCGAGAATTTTAAAAACATCATCATTATCTTAAGAAGACAGCTGTACCATATTATATATATTATCTAATAGTATTATATATATATATATATATATATATATATATATATTTATATATATATTAATATATATATAATATTAATATATAATTAATAATATATATATTTATTATTTATATTTATATTATTATATATATACTATATTATATATATATATAATGATATAATATTATAATAGTAAAAAATATAAATTTTTTTAAAATGTTATTATTTTCACTTTAAAGGAATTTTTAAAATTGATTAGTTTTGCCTTTCAAAAAATTATTATAAGATACATAATTAGTCTCCCAAGCTTAGATGAGCGCAACACTCGCTTAAAAAACATTGCATGATTTTCGATAATAATGAGAATTTAATGATATCAGAAATGGTTATCAAGAAAATTTATTATTTTAATGAATTATATAGTTATAAACTTTAAGATGTAATATTTCTTAAGGTATTCAAAGATTATACTATTGTTTTAAAACAAATTTGTTAAAAATAATAAAATAATACAGTATATTATAAAGTTTTTAACGAAAACAAATAGTATGTTCTATGTATACCTCTTGCGTATACTATAATTTGATTTTTTTAGATAGAGAAGAAATTCCTCCTTATGAGCCTTTTAAGCTTTTTTATTTGTATTAACATTATAATCTTTATATCTAAAATAATTAGTTAAATTCTTTGTTATTATTGATGTTATTATAGACAATGTTTACCATATAATTGTGTATAAGTATATTTTATGCTAAAAGGCTGATATTATACGTTATATTGATAGCACGCGGTTTTATCGACACCTGTAAATTTCCCCCTAATATCACGTTTTCAACCATTAATAGGGGGTGGGAATCAATAAGTTTGAGAGGTACCGAGGTCACATATTATGCATTTTTTTAAAGAACTTGATGATATAAATGCTTTTCAAATAATAATTTTGCTCTTAGCAGTGTATTTTATAAATAAAGTTGTTTATATATAATCTATTCTTTTTAAATATCTATAAAAAATTTAATTAATATAATATAGTATAATAATATTATATCTATATTAAAAATTAAATAATGGTGAGTACGCTAAAATCCCCAGTAGATCAGGTCTGAACTACTTGTTATATTGGTTTTATTGGAGAGTGATTTTCTTTATCAGCCTTTTAAAGTCTTTTATTTTTATAGATATTTTATATATATGTAACGAATATAAATAGAAAATATTTATATAATAAAATGTTGAGTACATATCTGCAAAATGATAATAATTCAACAAATGTTAATTATGACAAAAATTTTATACATTTAACGAGCTAAAATATTTGTGGTATGTTAACCAAAATTGCATGAGTGTACTTGGACAAAGTGAAATTTTGTATATTAAAATTTAACTGTTAATATTAGTTATGAAGTATGTAAATATAACTTGACTTTACTTTTCATAAAATATTATATATACCCATTTAACATTTAGTTTTCAAATTTTATACCTACAATGAAGAGAGCCTTTCCAAGACTACTACAGTGACATGAGAAGCCGAGGAACTCAGAGCACACAAAAGAAGAAGAAGAACTACAACCTCTACAACTACAAAGACTTGCCTGTTATCCGGGCAAGAAAAGAAGGAGGACTTCCAGCACCCTCTGCTCCAGCTACAAGAGGCTCTCAGCTCCGGCTCTCCAACATCGGGCTTACAAAGAATGACTAGCTCTTCATCTCTTGGTTACTCAGTGACTACTCATGCTTACAAAGTAGCCTAGCATCTATATTCGCTCACTGCAGAGGCCGTAGCTACTTCCTAAATTACGGAGATACAATAAATTTATTAAGTTTCTTGGAAATGTATAAGCAGTATATATTTTTAGCTTAGTATTCTGATAAATATTTATTGAGTGAGTTCAGGTACTATTTTATGTTAAAATATATATTTTTATAATACGTAGTATATAACGTTAACGCGATATGTCTTACAGATATAATATTGGGTAGTTTTAGAGGATAGAAGGAGCAATAAAGTTATGAGGTTATAATTTTGGGTCTTTTCGGCTACTCAAATATATTATCTCTATAGATCTGAATTTTAGAATTTAATAAATTATATATAAGATTTTCATGGTTCCCTGATCTCTGGTTATATTTCACAAATCTTGCGGTAGTGTGAGAATTTCACATAATTAATATACTCATTCTTCGAGTATCATAATTTACTCTTGTGTCATATCATTACCTGTTATAAGAGACACTCGTAGCTAATTATTTTATCACGTATGTAGATTGAGAGACATATGCGTGTGTGTAGACTAAATCAGTCTTAACGATCTGTGATTCTTATTACGAAATTCTTGAGGATTGTTTGTGATAGAGATAGTTATCATCATCAATACTTATGTTAAGTAAATATAGTAATTGTGAGCATAATTTTCAATTATTATTACTATTAACAATATATAATTTCCTTATTGGACTCATCACCGACAAATTGTAAATATGACACATTCCTATGAGTGATAATAAGTTATATCCTAGATAAAAAAAAAGATGGTGGTGAAGACGAGCTAATTCCCGCTAAACTATTTGAGAGATCTCTTCACTAATTAATCGAACATTGAAAGTGTCTGTGTAGAGCATTAGGATAAAGATCCAAACTGTATAATATCACCATAGTAGTGTGTGTCAAATTATATCGATAACTTATTTATAGTATTGTTTCACTCACGTCAGAGAGATTTGTCTTCACACACACAGTTAAATTACCGAGATAGAGTATGCTGAGATATTTATGACAAGCGCATTATTGCTATAACTTGAATACTACCTCTGAGATAATAATACAGGCAGTATTTAAAAAGATTAAAAAATTATAATACGAATAGATTGAGAGATGATAGACTGAGACTAAAGAGGTGACTGCACTCACTGAGTGAAAGGGATTAAACAGAAATAGATAGTACTATATGTATAATAGATAAGTATGTACATGCATAAAACACACCACATTGCTTCTCTTTACTTGTCTAAAATAGTTATTATGTTTAGGTCTGTGAGAAGGCTATAGATTAAAGGAGATTAGTTTCAATTTGCCTTTAAAGTCTACATGCAAAGTACAGAAATAGATGCGGCCATCTTTCTAGAATTAATTCATATTTCATGACAGATACATGAAACTAAGTCTGAGCTATATTGGGAAGAGCTCTTTTATATTAAACAATTACTGCACTCACAATAAAAACGTAAATCTGCGTGAAACTGAGATTTTCTAATATGTGCTTGTATCATATATAAAGACGAATCACAACACACATATTATAACTTTGAGAGAAAATATCAGAGAGTGGCATACCCGACTGTTTTTGCCTAATCCGTATTGAATTGTTTCTTATCTTTTGCTTAAAAATTTGAAAAATTTGAAATTTTTCGCGAGAATAGTCCCTTTTAAAGTCGACAAAGCAACAAAACATTAAAACAAGGAAAATTTCAATATATAGCCATACTACAAAATGGTAAGTTTTATGTAAAAACTCTACATTACCAGAATGAATAATTTTCTCATTACCGAAATTTTAAAGTGTTTGAGAGATAGTCTATGTACAATAGATATTTTATTTTTTAACTTATATTATTAATGTATTATATATTCGCAGTAGTTGTACATGATGTTGGTGGTACCCGCGCGCTCAATACAAAGAGGGAATGTTCCGCTACAATACTCTGTGTCTCCTACTTGCATCTTCTCGAGAGAGAAACTATGTTTCCGCTAAACGTGATACTGGACTTCATTTTTAATAGACACGTTTTGCAACTTCGCACGCTCAAATCTCATGAAGCAGTAAGCCATATTAGAATAATCCTGCGGTCTCCATCTGATATCCTCGTCACGTTGACTACGATATCGTCACTATATGTGTGATATTAACCAAAGGTATTTATATTATTACAGAGAATATTATATATCTCCTCACAAAAATTTTTACTATATATAATATCGATGATTTAACATTCGCGCAATATATGAATTATTCTCTCATCATCTTCAGATATATCTCTACTTCACTACCTCTATGAGTTACTTCTCTTCAAGAGAATCAATGGTACAAACTATTATTAAATATTAATATAAAATGGAGAGTGCGCACTTGAGACATTTAAAGCAGTTATTATGCTCATCATCTTCTCATTTGAGCCCTCAAATTACTCTGATCACACCAAATACTAAATAGTCCGTTCTATTAGCTCAGCTACACAGAGAAATAAAGTGGTGAGAAGGTGTCTAATTATATGTGTCAGGTAAAGCAAACAACGCTCACTCCCACTATTCACTATATTGACCCGAGTATAGGGTAAAAGATGTCTTTTGTGAGTTAATGCGAGTGCTGAATGTTGGGAGAGTTTTGTCGCTATGCGCAGAGTCCAGAGAGTGTAATTAACGAGCGTCATCTCTCAACTAACATTGATAAAATTCATGACCTCCTTATTGCATGAAGACATTGACTTATGCACCTGCGAGAAACTTCTTGTTCCATCTTGAAAAAACCAGTTAAAGCAGATCTAATTTAACGAGAGGATTTCAGTAATACCACATCACATGTAATACGCCAGGACTCTTGCATAGTAGTCGAATAGCTATTATGACCATATACAACGTTGATCAGGTCTTTGGTATAAATTAAATATAACTGGTTTCTTCACAACTTAACCTGTATCTTATTCACATCAGATGCACAGTGCGTATATAGATCCTAGTGTAGACATATAGCTCTATCTCACATCATACTATCTATTGAGTGTGATGATAAATTAATAGGTCGTGAAGTTGAGTAAACTATTGGACAGTGGGTTGGACGAACCACAGAGTACAGGACTCAAAATGATAGCTTAAGCAACTCGATACACATATAAAGTAGATAAAAACTCAACTTCCACGTAAAGACCCGGAAACAAAATTAAGCTGTTGCAAAGTAGAAAATTCATATGCAGAGAGTTGTATGTGATCTTTAGTAAATCGTTAGCTTAGGGACCTTACGCATGTTTTTTGCTTAAGTGTATCTGTGTCTTCTATATACAGCTCGAAAATAGTTTGAGAAAGCTTAAAAGTGAGTTAAAACACTGACAGATACAAATAATGTTATGTTGCTTCTCTTTCTTTAATCTACATAAGATTTAAAATACTATGACTCTAAGAATCCAACATTTTAATATTTTAAAGATGGAAATTATAAACTAACAACTAAATTATAATGGCGTTTTGAAATGGAAACTATTATAAGCACACAATACCACTAAATGCATAGTTTAAGCATACAATTAAGCTGGATAGATAACTTTATAAAATAAAGTGTCCATGCCTATTAATAGTACATAGACACTTTATTCTTTTTGAGTTTAGTTTTAGTAAATAATGGTAATAAAACTATAGTAATATTATTAGACATAATGATAATAAAAGTAACAAGTATAAAGTGAATATTAATATGAAATAAATTATGTTTAGTAGAATGTTGACAACAAACTTTAAATAGTATTAATAAGAATATTAAAAGTTAATAATCGTTTTAGTATACAATAATAAAAAGTTCCAATAATTTTCACAAGCATTTTTTTGTTTAAATAATGATTACACATTAAAACATAACTCCCAATTTTCAGTGATTATTATCAGATTAACTTTGAAAACATATATTGGCAGGTCCTTTTCAAGATCAGCACTCACCTTGAGGCATAGTTAGTTATAACTCCAAGATACAATTGAGGAATGCTAATACACACAACAAGGAAGCGTAAAGTAGTCTGCTCTCTCTTCTCTCTCTCTCTCTCTCTCTCTCTCTCTCCCTCTCTCTGCTATATATATATTATATATAATATACTATATATATATATATATATTATATATATATAATATATATATATATATATATATATATATATATATATATATATATTAAATATTTTTCTATATATATATTATATATAATATATATATGGAAGCTAGGTAATAAACATTTTACACTATACTAAATTAAAATAAAATAAAAATTTATGAATTTCAAAATAACTCGATTTGACACTGAATATATGAGCTTACTACGTCTCTGAGGTTCGTCCAATATAAATAAACAAGAATATAAAAACAAACAAAGGTTCTGTGAAGAAAATGCTCTCAGAAAGAATTTTTAAAACACCATTTTACAAATCTCTTACTGAGGTTGTTTCCTTTTTCAGCTTTGGCATTTTGGATCTAAACTTATGAATGGGAACACATGCAGTCCATTCATTATAAAATGTTTTTATTTGTTTCGTAATGGCTGCCAAAGACGAATCAGTTTCAATTCTATGTTGAATTTTATCCTAAATGTAGCATCCTCTGTCAATGAACATCATAGTTCTCTACTCAATTTTAGTATTATAAATAAAAATGTAGTATTGATCTTCCGTTATTTTGATCTTGCGAATCTTCATTTCTTTATTTGTTCGAAATTGCGTACCTCAAATAGAAGTTTTGTCCTAACTTAGTGTAGTTTTGTTTTGTCTGAACAATTTTTTTACTTTTTAGATACTCAACGTGGCGTATAATTATTGACTATAATATATATATATATATATATATATAATATATAATATAGTAATATATTATATATATAATATAATAATATATATTATATAATATTATATATATATATATATATAATAATATATATATATATATATACTATATATTATAATATAGGTATATATATATATATACGGTTATATATATATTATATATATATATATATATATATATATATATATTATTGATATATATATTAATATATGTATATATATATATAATATAATATATATATATATATATATTATATATATATATATATTTTAATATATATATATATTGGAGAAAGATCTAGTTATTGCCTATTTGAGAACGTACTTCGTTAGCTGCCAAAAAAAAGATGAGTACAGATTCGGGAGGATATTCGCTTTCGTAATGTGTTGACCTATAAATAGATCTTATCTAGTACGAGGTAGGGGATTTGATGATTCAAATTATTTAGGACCTGTTAGCGTTATTACGACTCCGTCAGCGTTCTATTTTTTGTTTATTTTAATTTATTTATGTATTAGATCCACTAAAGGTTCACTCGAAACACCCAAGGTGATACGCAATGAGGGTAGGCAAGTAGATGTCGGTGGTTACTTGGTGATGTTTTCTCGGCCTATAAGTTCGGACTATGGGTGAGAGACTACCTGTGTCTCGCCACACCGCCTCCGGGGAGGGTCTCCGGAACCCAGTTAGCACGCTCTTTTGGTAATTCTGGGGTGTCGCAGGGGGTCCTCTCGCCCCTCCCTACCGGGTATTGGAAGAATAGTCGCCCTCTTCTGCCTCCCCGTCGGCTCGAGCCCTATTTTGGCCTTAACACAATGATATTTGTGAGGTTAGATAGTAATAGGAACGGGTTACTATTAATATATATATATATATATATTATACATCTTATTATATTATATATATATATACTATATATATTATATATATATATATATATAATATATATATATATATATACAACTTAAATTAAACAACTTAAATCTATTTATGTTTCAATAAGAGATATATACTATTTTTTTGGGTTAACTATTACCGTAAAAAAGGTCCATCGACAAAAAATGGATTTTGCGTCAGAAAAAGATGTTTTTGATGGCAAAACAATTTATAATTAGCAACTTAAAAGAACTATATATGATATCAACTTATTGCTCTATAGACAGAACCTAAATTTAATGAGACGGGCTTGGATTGATTTCGCATATTATAATTTATTGATTAAGACGCTCAGCTCGATTCTAATTGTGTAAATACGCAAATATTAATCATTTTCGAATTTTAAAATAAAACTGCATTTTCGAGACAAATGAAGCACACCCTCCCCCGAGGAGTTTCAAGTTAAGACTGAAATCGAGTATATTGAAAAAGTCGGCAAAATTTTCCTAAAATATTCCTCCGCCGAGTGAAGTAAAACCTACAAGAGTAGGTTAGTATTTTTTTTTTAATTATAACTTAAAAATACATTTCCCTACGATTTTTACATTCTGTTTTGAATTTCCTTTCATTTATTATAATAGATTAAATTAAAAATTTTACTTTAGTATCAAAAAGTCAATAAAACTAGACTTTGTCCTAATAAATATAATATAATAATATATATATATATATATATATATATATATATATATTTATATATATATATAATATATATTAATATATATATTATAATATATAATATATATATATATATATATATATTATAATATAATATAATTGTATTAGGGAGTTTGTTTGGTGTGAAGAAAGGAGTAAAGGAGAGAATAAATGAAAGTACATTGGAAAGAATGATGAATAGTCGATGGCTAGCGAATGTATAGTTGGTTTGTGTTGCTGGGAATCGATCGGATGGGAGAACCGAAGAAAGTTAAACTTGAAGTCAGTAAAGAGAATGCCTGGGAAGAGGAATGTTAGTTTGGCAAGAGGCGAAAAGAAAGTGGGCTATAATTGGAGTGAATTGGCGGAGTTTTTGCTGAGGGGTATGGTTGTGAACCCACCTGGGCCAAGGGATGAACCCTTAACGTTCAACGAGATGCTTAATGGTGAAGGGTCCGTCGCGTTCTTCGTGATAGCCTCATAGGTGATTTGTCTGATGCAGCAGTTCTCACATAAATTTGTATATAAGGGGGCCGGTAAGCTAGGCTTTCATTTTCGACTTGCGTATATTCTTTCTAAACTACTTCTCGTTTCCAGTGGTGTGTGTCCCCCTACCCCTCAGTCTTGGGGAGAGAAGGTGGGTGATGATGATGATGAGATGAGATGATTGAGGAGGATATATATATATATATATATATTATATATATAATAGTATATATATTATATATTAGTATATATAATTATATATATATTATATATATAATATATATGATATATTATATATTATACTATATAAGTTTATACCTACTTAAATATTTAGCTAATATATTATATTATATAAAATATAATATTAGTATATAAGTAGGTATCTTGGTTAATAGGATGTATTAATAATATTATATAATATAGTATGTTTATTATATACTATATTATTAGTATAACTGTATATTAGCAGAGGTTAATATGTGCAGTAAATAGTTATATTATACTAGAATTATACATTAGTTAGATATGTTTAATAATTAATATATTATATAGTATACTTATTACTGTACTAAATATTTAAAATTAGTTAATTTGGTGAAATTTATAGATTAGTAAATTTATATACGTGAATATATATTATTCCAGAATGATTATACGTTATATATATATATATATATATTGATATCGATATATATATATTATATACATATCTGATATTTATATTTTTAATATATATAAATAAAGTATATAGCTACAATTTATACTAGTATATACTAGGTAGTATGGGTATATGATGTGGACTCTAGTGTGCTCACTCTGTTATATTATATATATATATATCTATATATACTATATTATATATATTATATTATTATATATATAATATTATAGTATATATATAATTACCTTATATATATATATTAGTAGATAATAGTTTCAAGGTAGGTATAATGGTTATATAGAGCGTTTAAGTAGTTAGCTTGTGTTATAATTAGCCTACTATGCGTATTCTCTACGATCGATAGAAATTTTGTGATACATTATATAGTATTGTAGGTTAAGTTTATTTAATAACACTATTAATAATGTTACTCATCTTAGCTATACTCATAGCCCCGAGTGCTTAGTAGTATATAGATGATAGATTAGTATATATATAACCTAATATATATATGAGTATATATACATATGTGAATATATTATAATATATATTAATATTTCATGAGTTTAACTACAGATATACATTAATGTTGTAGTATGGGTATACTAGCTGTATAACATATAACACTATATATAGATAATAGTATTTATATATATATTATATACTATAATATAGTATTATATATATATATGTATATATATATATATAGTATATATTAGTTATAATTTATATATATAATTATATAGTATAAATTAATTGATATATATATTATTTATATTACAGGTATTATCTATGACGATATATATATATTAGCTAGTATATTATATATATAGTATTACCATGTATTATATATTATATATAATTATATACTATATATATATATATAGTATATAATATATATATATATATATATATTTATATATATAAGTAGTAAATAATATATATACTATATATAGTATATACTATATATATATTATATTATATATTATAATTGATTGATCTTTCCCGTGTATTATATATTATATATATATTATATATATATATATATATTATTATATATATATTATATATATATATATATATATAATATATACTATATATTATATATATATATATATATATTAATATTATAATATATATATATATATATATATATACTATATATATATATATATACTTATTATATATAATATATATATAATATAATACATATTTACATCCATCCGGCATACCATTTTCTAATACACGTTTTCCAATCTAATTATATATATATATATATAATATATATATATATATATATTATATATATATATATAATATAATATATATATATATATATATACCTGAGTAATATATAGCTAGCTTCAGGGTAGATCGGACAGATGAGATAGTGGTGACCTAATGACGATAATAATGATATAGTGATTTAGTTATAAGCTAGTATATATCATATGGTGCAGTGCGCGGATCAGACTACAGAGTCGATGACGGTTAGGTTAGCGTCCTGACACTATAGGTTCTATATTATATATATATATAATATATATATATAGTAAAGCGACGTCAATTAGGACGATGAGCATTATAGTTATCGGAAAATGGACAGTTTTACAAATGTACTTGTATGTACGTTATCTGGCTACCATTTACTGCCATCTTTTTAGCAAGCACCCCATATGTTGAAGTATCCGAGTAATATCCTATAGGATCCGTATAAATATAGTGTTACTCGCGACTATGAGTGCCAAATTGTTCACGTATGCGTCATATAAACTCTCGTCCGAAGAATCTTCCTTGAGAGATACTTTATGGAATAAAAAATTTTTTGATAGGAGAACAAGACATTAATAATTGTCGTTACAATAAGTAATAATAAATATCTGATAGAGGCATTGTTTTTGTATGATTATTAATTAATATATTTCGTAATGAAAATAGATGTCTTGAGGAATTTATCTAATGTATCAATGTGAATAGTTGCATATTTTAACTTATCAAGACACAAATAACACAACCAACAAACAGCAAAACTCTCTCTCACTCTCTCACTTTGTGTGTGTGAGTACTAGAATTCTAATGGTTAAATTTAAGTTTGAAAAGGTCAAGGTAATGTGTGGTTGTGACGTATGGTCCATCTGAGGAAAATGTTGAAGAGAGTACGGAATTTTCTGGGATAATCTGAATGATGTTTTGGATGGGTGAGTTAGAGAGCTTCGTAAATTGAATTTGTGGTTGGGGGACCTAAAATGGTTGGATGGGGGATCAAAAACAGGGGGTTTTGGGATGTCGGGAGAAAATGAGAATGGTAGGAAGGTGATTGATTACTGTGAGGAAAGAGGTATGTGTGGTGTAAGTAATACTTTTTTAAAACACAAGAGTATCCATAAGTGTAACAAGAGTTGTGTAGTGTGAGATGGTAAATCGAATGTTAAAGTTGATGAATTTTGTGTTGGTGAAGAAGGAGATGTGAAGTATGGTGTTATCATGTCAAGATCAGTGGAGAGGATATAGGATGGGGATTATCGGATCATTATGTGGCTCTATGTAAAATTGTTTGGGGGCTTGGGTGGAGAGGAAGGTAATACGGAAGGAAGTGGGTAGAATAAGAGTGAGAAGTTAGTGAACCAAGGTTAAATAGATAGTATTCTAAGAAAGCGCTCGCGAAGTAAGATCAGTTTGAATGTAAAGAGTTGAAAAACTGAAAATCTGGGAAGCATGAGGAAGCCATTTGTTAGCAGTGAGTAGTAAGGGGAAGGGATTCTCGAGACAACGTTTGTGTATATTATATACCAAATTTTATCGGCGTGTTACCTTGACTGTCTGGTCTTTGAGCCACGTGAAGTTTTTGTACCGTGCCTGACGCTTTTTTGACTTTACTTTTTGGGTGCTTGGACCCTTACTTTTTGAGCGCTCATTTCTTTCTTACCGAGGGTGCGTTCCATATGGCATTTTATTTAGATTTTTAATGTGTTGTAATTTTTATTGTTTTTTTATGTTTTTTCTTTTTTTGTTTTGTTTATGATTTTTTTTATTTTGCTTTTTTTTGACCTTTTTGGGCCTTTTACCTTTTTTTCTGACGCAAAGCCCTTCCGTCTTTCATAGGTCAATTTGGGCGCCAACGGCTATTTTCGGCAACCGCTAAATTTTTTGAGACCCTAATTTTTTGAGAACCCTAATTTTTTGAGAACCCTAATTTTCTGAGAACCCAAATTTTTGAGAAAACCCTAATTTTTTGGCAACCCTAATTTTTTTGGCAACCTAAATTTTTTGGCAACCCTAATTTTTTTATGGCAACCCTAATTTTTTGCAACTCGAAGGAAGGGTTTGCGCCAAAACGGTTGCGTAAGGCAACCGTTGACGTACTTGCCTGCCCCTATTTTTTAACCCCCCAATTTTTATCGATTCATGGGTTCAATTTTGCCCCACAGGTAATTTTTTGATCTTCATTTAGGGGTTAGCTATTTTTTTGATGTCTTAACCTTTTTTGTCTTCCCCTTTGCTCCAAAGTTTGACAGATACCATAGGTCAATTATTTGACCCACGGTAATTTTTTGTCCTTCTTACGGGTCAATTTTGACCCACGGTAATTTATTGTCCTTCCTTTAGGGGGCTTAGCCCTTTTTGATGTCTTAACCTTGTTGACCATGATAATTTAGGTTCCTTGACCTTGCAGTAATACCATGGTCATTTTTGGCCCACGCTAATTTTTCCCACTTCGTGGCCCGACACCGTTTTTCCTTTTCCCACCAAATATTTCCCCGTTTCCCTTAAAAAAAACTTTGAAAAAAAACGTATTTTAAATGGAAAATCTTATTCCTACTTTTTGGGGAGAAAAACCCAAAAACCCAACAACACACACACCCAACACAACACACACACACAACACACTTACACTTATACAAACATTCACTATGACACTTACATTTACACAAAGAACACTACATTTACACTTATTCACAAGCGGTCACAAACACTGCAAACCCTTTGGTCTTCCAATGGGTCAATTTTGGCCCACCCAAATTTTAGGTCCCTAATTTTTAGGCAGCCCTAATTTTCGACTCATCCCTTTTGTATTCTACGGTACATTTTTGATGCCTCAGCATTATTGATGCCCTAACTTTGATGGCTCAATTTTTATGACTCGGCAATTATTGATGACTCATCTTTGATGACGTCATCTTTAGCGGTTCATCTTTGATGGTGCACTATATTGATTGTACAGCTTTGGTGGTCTCCAAATCACCGTAAAGGATATCTAGTGATGTTTCTTAATATAGTGTCTAAATGAGTATTCTATGAGTACCCTGGTGGAGTGCCGGTGAGTGCCAAGTGGAGTGCCAATGAAGTGCCAATGAGTGCCAAAGTGAAGTGCCAATGAGTGCACAGTGGAGTGCCACATAAGTGCAAGGAGGTTGCCACAAGTACCTAACTGAGTGCCACTTTTTTCAGCCTTTTCTAGCCTGCTACCCTGAACCCCGAATAGCCCTAATATGTGTGTCTACCCCTAGGTTATAAGGTATGTAGGAATCGAATGGTGTATATTACAAAAGATGCTAGAATGCTTCCTCTATGAGTTTAGTATTTTTCTAACACCTTAGCATGACAGAAAAAATATATCTAAAGAGTTACAAACAGTTGAGAACAGGAACCGTAAACGTTTCAGGTCCGCGTTTTTCCCCGCAGATCACCCCACCGCAGAACCGCGTGGGGGGCGTGCGCCCCCGCAGGCGCAATATTACCGCAGCCCGTGCGCTCCGCAAAGGCGCCATATTCCCAGCGTACCCGCCGCCAGCGTGCGTCCGCGACGCAATATTAACCGCGCGAACGAAAATATGATATCAATGTAAACTATTCCAAAGAATTTCTTTTTTCAAATATACTATGATCATTCATTTTTACTACAATTGTACGAAAAATTTTATTTAAAAAACATATACTTTACATTACCTTAAGAGAGAATCAGTAGTAAATCAATAGAGGTTTTATTACCTAACACCTAGGGGATTAGTATGCTTTTTGTTTTACTGCTTTAAACTGCTTTAAAAACTTCTCTATAAAATACTGCTAAAACTTTCTGCTTTACTGCTTTTAACCTTTCTGCTTTACTGCTTTAAAACTCATGTTTTACGTGCTTTAACTCACATGTTTTACTGATTTAACTCCTCATATATTTATTAACATACATACCTTAAAGCAGTAAAGCATAATCAATAGAGGTGTTACCTAAGGGATTTAGTATGCTTTTGTTTTACTGCTTTAACTGCTTTACTGCTTTACTGCTTTACTGTTTAAACTTTCTGCTTTACTGCTTTAACAACTCTCTGCTTACTGTTTTAACTTTCTGCTTTAACTGCTTTAACTTTTCCTGCTTAACTGCTTTACCCTCTCTGCATTTATGGCTTTAACTCACTGCTTAACTGCCTGCTTTTTAACTCATATATTTATTAACATATGTTTTTCTTTTTAATATTTTTTATTTTTGTTTTATTACTTTAATTATTATTATTTTTATTTTATTTATTGTTTTTAATACTTTTTTATTTTTTTAATGTAAGGAAATAAAAACACACACAGGAGTTTCTGAATATATAAAAACATTTTATTTTAATAAAATTGTAAAAAAAATTTTTATTAAAAACCTTTTTATATATACGAGTTTTTAGGGTAGTAAAAAATATCCGATTTTTTTTTTTTTTTTTATTTTAAAAAGCAAAAAAATACATATTAGAAAACTATAAAAATCATTGACATACATAAATTTTAAGCATCAAATATATTTACAAGTTTATTAAAAACATACATTATTTTTAGTAAAAAAGGCACATAATGAAATAAATACAATAGACTCCAAATAAATTAGAATATAAGGGTTGAAACGGGTAAGACATAGTTTTTACACAACTTAACATTATTATAATTTTAAAAATAAAGGTTGATAGTTTAAGGTAATATTATGATTATTCAATATAAATTGTAAGTTCAAAGAATCAATTATGTGAACAGCATCGTTTTTTTGCTCTATAAACGGAGATCCAATGTCCTGTTAAGGTGATGTGACGAGGCAATGTAATGAATATGAAGCAACTTAAAAATAGATAAATTTTTACAGAGTTTATTTTTTTTAATACGCAAACACACCTAAAAAGCGATGTTCATTTTTAAACACCGATTTTATTTCTTCTTCATTCTTCTTTAATAATTCAAAAGTACGTTGCGTAATCTGTCAATTTCAATGAGTTGAGGATTGCCAAGGATACACCACTACAGTGAATGGGTTTGTAGACTTGATCCAAAAAGAGAGATTTAGTCCTAGGGTACCCTTTTTCAAAATGTTTAAATGATAGGCGTTACAAGCTAAAAGGTCAGCTGTGAGATCATAGGCGTATAAATTTTAACTATTGTTTGCGGTATTCTTCAAGATTAAGGCCTGTCCCACAATCACAACTATCATTAAACATTGATACAGTGTTTTTGCTATTAAGAGTCGTAAAAGGACGAGTACAGAAGAGATAGGTCTCCGTTTGTATTAAACATTTCATAATCACGGATCCGTGAGGAAGTCCATTCACATGTAAACTGATACCTCTAAGCCCGAAAGGTGTGAATTTATAGGTGATTTTTTAATAATTACCTGAGTAGCCGTCATGTTCCACAATCCTATTATTGACTCTGTGGTTAAAATTTCCGTTCACAAATTTTAAGGGATATTGATACTCGATAATCCTATCGAGTGGAAATTAACAGATATCTTGGTTTCAATCTCTTTATAGGTAACTTTGCTCTAGGTATTCAAAAAGCCGATTTATTCCAAATTTCCCAAATGACGCCTCGTGGTGATCAATTTCAATTTTTCTTGACATAGAGGTTAAGCCTCCAACAGTTTGAAAACGGGTTCTGGACATACAGCTGCTGTAGCAGTAGGTTTACTTTTATTTTAAGAGCAAATTTAGGATTTGAAACAGTGATAAAATGATTCTAGTAACTACAGATGGTAGAATTAGGTCTTTCTTGAGAGAAGATCGGCCCATTTAATTCGGACCCGTAAATTCATAAGTATTATTTTATTGACTTTAAGGCTGCTTTATTGCTATATGTGGCAGCTTCAATATCTTTGAAACTATAAAAAACCACATATGATTGGAGATGAGACTGTTTAGCGTCGTCTGAATAATTTAACAAATGCTACTATATAGCTTCTATAAGGATAATTAGCCGCTGACGCCCCTAGTGAAGTACCGTTAAGATAATACTTCAATCTGGGTGAAACATGTATACAGGAAATTTGAATCTGTATATACTATATGATCATCACCCGTAGGAAGATCTGTACCATCAGGTTTTGTGAATTTCGTTTTACATATAAAAAAAAACACATTAGAGGGGTCTAGGTATTGGATCAGAAGTACCTGGAATATTGAACTCCTAGAGGATAACATCTTGTATTGGTAAATTGAATGCAGAGGATATTAATACCTGATTAAAAGTTGGACTCGCTAAACGCTAATCTAGTGTAGGGTTCATGGGAAGAGATCCAATTCACTCTTACACAACAATCAGGACTAGAAGGATAAAGGAAATGCATCTTGCATGTGGCGATTCTAATCGTATAATAGCATTTTCATGAAAACCTTAACTTATAATACACAACATCGTAATTACAAAGTTATCAACAGTTAGTAATTACATAGGCAAATAATCAATACATTTTTTTTTTTTTCTTTAGAGTTTTTTTCCGCCTAGTCTTTTCTTTATGACTCTTCTTGGTGCCTCGACTTAGTCCTGAGAACATTTTAAACGTCTTATTTTACGCTTAAAATCATCCAACAAAACATCTCATCTGAAACATCGGCGATACGCCTTTTTAATGCTGTACGAGGGTTATTTCCTGCAGCAATATCTTGAATAGTATGCAAATCTGTTCTTATAGCTTTTTTAACTATATATTCCCCACCTCTCTGGTAGAGGCCTTGCACTTCTCCATAGCTTGGCAAAAAATTCACCACCAAGTCCATACCTCCCCCTCTGCATTTTTGATGATTCC
>JABUQX010072981.1:0-2500 GCA_015478945.1 Trachelipus rathkii
GGATTAGATCCCGGGACCTCGAGAATGGTATGCCGAGCGTGTTACCACCCTCAACCACGACAAGCTAAAAAGATACGCGACTTAAACCTATGAAGAGTGCTCTATTCAATAGGATAGGACCGCCTATGTCAGGACAAGATACTCAGCCCGCATACTCCGCTTGCACTCGGGTCAAAGGTAACACAGGACCCCATGTAAGGAGACCACTCTAGATCGGAGTATAATTTGTATTGATGTAAATACTGCAATACCGCAGTTCAATTTGTATTGATAAAATAACTCCTTGAGTTATTTTATCAATACAAATTGAACTGCGGTTTAATTGCAGTATTTATCATCATACAAAGTGTATCTCCGATCTAGAGTGGTCTCCTTACATGGGGTCCTGTGTTACCTTTGACCCGATGCAAGGCGAGATGCGTGGCTGAGGTATCTGTCTTGACATAGGCGGTTCTTATTCCTATTGAATAGAGCACTCTTCATAGGTTTAAAGTCGCGTATCTTTTAGCTTGTTCGTGGTGAGCTGGTCAAAGCTCGGGCATATCATTCTCGAGTCCCGGATTATCCTGGTAAGTTGGGTGAAGATTCACTCAAGAGTTATTTTCAAAAATATTGAACTGCGGTTTAATTGCAGTATTTTCATCTATACAAATATACTCCGATCTAGAGTGGTCTCCTTACATGGGGTCCTGTGTTTACCTTTGCACCCGAGTGCAACGTGAATGCGTGGCCTGAGTATTGTCCCTGGACATAGGGGTCCTTATTCCTATTGAAGTAAGAGCATTCTGCTTTCATATAGGTTTAACGTCGCGTATCTTTTTAGTCTTGTCGTGGTTGAGTGGTAACACGCTCGGCATACCATTCGTGAGGACCGAGATCTAATCCTGGTAAGTGATGATTCACTCAAGGAGTTATTGTATCAATCAATTGAACTTGCGGTATTGCATGTAATTTAGCATCAATACAAATTAATACTCCGATTGCTAGAGTGGTCTCTTACATGGGGTCCTGTGTTACCTTTGACCCAAGTGCAAGCGGAGATGCGTGGCTGAGGTATCTGTCCTGACATAGGCGGTCCTTTATTCCTTTGAATAAGCACTCTTTCATAGGTTAGTCGCGTATCTTTTACTTGTCGTGGTTGAGGTGGTAACACGCTCGGCATAGCATTCTCGAGGTCCGGGATCTAATCCTGGTAGGTGAAGATTCACTCAAGGAGTTATTTTATCAATACAAATTGAACTGCGGTTTAATTGCAGTATTTACATTCTATACAAATTATACTTCGATCTAGAGTGGTCTCCTTACATGGGGTCCTGGTGTTGCTTTGACCCGAGTGCAAGCGAAGATGCGTTGCTGAGGTATCTGTCCTGACATAGGCGGTCTTATTCCTATTGAATAGAGCACATCTTTCATAGTTTAATCGCGTTATCTTAGCTTGTCGTGGTGAGTGGTAAAAACGCTCGGCAATACCATCTCGAGGTCCCAGCGAATCTAATCTGGTAAGGGAAGATTTCACTCAAGGGATTATTTTATCAAATACAAATTGAACGCGGTTTTAAATTGCAGTATATCATCAATACAAATTATACTCGCGATCTAGAGTGGTTTTCTCCTCTTAACATGGGGTCCCTGTGTTTCCTTGACCCGAGTGCAAGCGAGATGCGTGGCTGAGTATCTGTCCTGACATAGCGGTCCTTATTACCTATATGAATAGAGCACTCTTTCATCGGTTTAAGTCGCGTAATCTTTTAGCTTGTCGTGGTCGAGTGGTAACACGCTTGGCATACCGTTCGCGAGGGTCCGGGATCTAATCCTGGTAAGGGAAGATTCACTCAAGGAGTTATTTTATCAATATATATATATAGTATATATAAAATAGATTTCTGCTTGATTATATATATATATATATATAATATTATATATAATATATTATATATATATATTAAGTTATATAGTATATATACCGTGTTACCCTAGAGGGCATGACGGCTTGGACCAAATCTCGCTTCTACTCTAGCAGCGACAGCACGTACGTGATATTAAAATAATTCTTTCCCCAAGCCTCCACCATTTGGAAAAGGTTATATATATCAATGGCTTTGAAATTAATTATGCTTCAAAAACACAAAGCTTCTGAGGTCGCTTCAGGGGAGAGTTATTGCTTCTCTTTTTGTCGTAAATGAGATCTGCACCACTGAAGACGCTCCCTAGCTACACTTGTTGAAGGCATGCTAAGAATTCCCTGGCGACATCTCTGCAAAATGTGGAAAACTTTTACAAGTTAATCACGCCACATAAGAACTCATCGGATCTTTATTGGTTCTCAAAGCCTTTTCCCTTTTGAATATTCTTTGATCTAATGATAGGAGTGTCTTTTGACCAACCTCTGAACAATTGACTCATGCATCGTGGCTAGATAGCCTAAATAGAACGTTTCATGTGTGCCGTTCTTGTGATTCAGCAATGATATTGCTAACAGATGGTAATTGTCTGTTTCTGC
>JABUQX010072981.1:10000-12500 GCA_015478945.1 Trachelipus rathkii
ATATATATATATTAATATATATATATATATATATATTATATATATATATATATATATATATATATATATTTAATATATATAATATATGAGAGGAGAGAGAGAGAGAGAGAGAGAGAGAGAGAGAGAGAGAGTAAGAGAGAGAGAGAGAGAGAGAGAGAGAGAGAGAGAGAGAGGAGAGAGAGCAATGCAATCTTGACTCACTTCATAAGTAAATGACAAATATATGCTTTTAAGATAACAGCATCTTTTTCCAGAATTACTATTTTTCTTAACAATAAATCATTAAAAATTAGCTTCTTCCCATTCCAAAAACACATTTTTTTCCGGTTTAATATACGAAATTTATTAAAAACCAATAAAATTCTTTAAAAATATTTTGCTTTAAATTTCAAATTTACATCTAGAAAAATAAACCATCCTTATTTTTAGAATCAAACTCTCCAAAAGGGAAGCTTTTGGCCTTTTTTTCTTTCTCAGGTCCGTACGTGGCTTCACTAGCTATAAAGAATTTTATCTTTTCCACAATGAAATAAATCGAAGGAAAGTAATAAATCAAGTAAATATTTGCTTTTAATAATTTTTATGCTACTAATTTTTAATCATAAAACCGTCTCTAATAAAAATAACATGTAAACTTAATTTTCTATGAATAAATATTAAAGTAAACAATAGCTTTTAAAAAGATATACTCATACTCTGGAAACTTCTTATGAGTGAAGTGCCAATTTTTGGCCTTCATTTGTAATTTAATAATATATATATATATTATATATATCTATATATATATATAATAGTATATTTATATACTATATATATATTATATATTATATATATATTAATATAATATATCTATATATATTATATATATATATATATATATGCTCTATTGCTTCCCATGATGCTAATCCACCGCAAGCCATGATATATATATATACTTATTATTATTATATATATCATATATATATATTATATATTATATATATTATAATATATATAATATATATATATATATTATATTATATATTATATATAATATAATATATATATAAATATATAATATTTATATATATATAATATAATATGTATTATATATATACTTATATATTATTATTATTATATTATATTATATATATATATATATAATATAATATAATATATATATATATATTATATGCATCCACATTCTCTCCATCAAGACTGGGAGTAGGTGCTTGCCATGCACCGGAACAGAAAAGATAGAAGAATATGACCAAGTCGAAAGAAAGCCCAGCCTTACGCCCCCCTATTATACCTTTTAGTGAGACTCGTCGCAGTCAGAAAAAACATCCACCCTAGAGCTTCACGGGACGCGACGGACCCTCACTAATAGCATCCTCGTCAGTGTGGGTTTCATCCCTTGGCCCAGGTGGATCACAACCATACCCCCTCACAACCCGCAATTCACTACTATTATGCCTTTCTTCTCTCCTCTGCCAAACTCCACATTTCTCTCCTCCAGGCATTCCTTTACTGAACCAATCCACTTTTCTTCAATCTCCCAGCCGGTCGATTCTCAGCACACTCACCGCTAATACATCGCTTAACCAACCGACCATCTATCACCTTTCATATGACCAAAGAATCAACGTATATTTAATTTATATCTTCATCATTTACCCCTTTCTTCACAATACACAACTCTCTAATTAGGTTGGGAAAAGGAAAAAAACAAGCTCGTTATTTTTTCGAAAAAAACCCGGTGTTTTTTTCATGAAACAAAAACCAGTTTGAAAAAAACGTAAAAATTTGTATTTTTCTTTTTTTTCAATTACGTTTAATTTACATGTTTGAAACAATTATATTATAAAATTTAGCAAATAATGCTCTACATTTGGACATTTTTTCGTTCCAATTCCTACAAGGTGGAAGCCCCTGAGTTTGTGTTCAAAATTTTTATGGTTTTTCCATATTTTTATTTTATATTCTGATTTTGAATATCAATAATATTTTTGTTTGTGGCTTCCATTAATGTTTTCTTACTAATATTTTCAGCTTTCAGTATCATTTTTATATCAAAATTATTTAATCAGAATTTAGAAATGCAACGTGCAAAAAGTCGTGTGACTGTACTTTTAAGGAAATAAAGTTTGCAAGGCCCTCGCAATGAAATATAACTTTGTTGTGTAGACTTGCAAAAACTAGTATTTGTTGCTCATAATCTAGAACTAGGAAAATTCTGAAAATGTTGCCCAACTGAGAGAGATGATTATGCCAAGGCAGCTAAGCTTAAGGTCCTGTTACTGCCCCTGCTCCTTCACACAACTGTCATTCTCTAACCGATATCTTCATACGACTATGAGATATCAGACTTTCAGTCATATCAATTAAATGTGGCGTGATCACAGCTGATGAGAACCCGTGATAATGAGCTTGAACAGTAGTCAGTACTCAGTAGTGATTGGGGTCTGGGGAGTGGGGACTAGTGATAGTGAATCAAAAAGTTGATATTCCCAAGCCTAAA
>JABUQX010072981.1:22500-32500 GCA_015478945.1 Trachelipus rathkii
TATTTTAATATTTATAATTAAAGGATTTCACTATATAAATTATTTACCAAATGAGATGGAGTTGGAAAATGGGTCCCAGCAATTTGTAGACGCAAAAACAGGATTATATACAGAAGGTACATGGGCAAAGGTAAGAGTATAAAACACCTCAGTGTTACCTAATCTAAGTAATTTAAAAATTTCTAAATCCACATAACAGAGAAGAAGAACACGAATTAGAGCTAAGTTAACTGAACAAATGGTGCAGTCTTTTACACCATTAACACCTATAACTATACACTTATAAACAAAACAACCTAACGCTAGCTCATATTTACACTAACTCACTTACCTAACTCTAAACCTAATCTATTACTAAACCTAATCACTAAACTCCATAACCTAAACTATAAACCTAAGCTTTAACTACTATATAACCTAACTTAAAACTAAACCTAGGTACCTAGGAATACACCAGGAAGTTACACTATTTATCAACGGAGGGTGACGTACCCATAATCCTCTCTGATAACTCCCTCGCGATACGGGCAATCACTCTCTGGGAGAGCATACCATGGATTCTCCGGGGAAAGGTTTGGTATTTACCATACATTTCTTCTACCAGGAAGAACGCTTGGATGTATAATTGGGAATCCTTTTATCAGAGGACTCTACGCTCAGAGCGAAACTCGGGATCTGGTAGACTACTAGAACTCGATACTATATAACAAGATACTTTTCACCAAACTTTTTATATATATAATCACGCTATTTCAAAGTCAAACATGTATAATTATTATAGAATATAACTCACCGTAGGTAAAATAAGGGTGGTTATAGTCAATAGGCATAGACATGACTAATTATATAATTGGGAGTAGTTCCCATACAACCATGATTATTAGAAAACAATAATTATTAAAACTAAATAAATTTCAAAAAATATTTAATTAAAAAATTAATAGAAGACCGTAATACCTTAATTGAAATATGCATAGTATATGTATGGAAATATTTTTGTTTAAATTTTGACTATATTTAGTATAGGAGAATTAAAGAAATTAGTTTTAGACCTGCTCTGAGAGTCGTTTCTATAGTAAAGGAAGGGTAAAACGCACACTAAAAATCACGGGCTCACTACCGTACCCCTTTTAATCAATGTAACTACACTGCACTCTTCTTTGGTTTGTATCATCCCCTTCGTATGTATGTGGTGATTTATATCTTGCCGTCCAGTTTAAGCTCTAGTCAAAATTTTATATTTATTATTATTTTTAAATCTTATATATTTTGAGGTAATTTCGTAATAAAGTGTACGAAGATAAAATATGCTTATATTTGAATGTAATTTTCATTTCATGTATATATATTTATTATTTACAAATTCAGAAAGTGAAATAAAATATATATATAAATATAAAAATAAATTAACATTTATTATATATATGATATAAGTAAAAGTTTTAATGTTGAGTTTATTAAGTGATAATTTCAATAGATTTTTATATTAAACTTTTTTATTTTTAAAATATATTTGATGTGTACGGTGTATTTTTTTTTTTTTTATAAACATATTATAGCAAAGTGAAGGCAATAAAGTACGTAACGGATACAATTAGGATAAATATTAAAATAGGAAATTATAACGCACATCCGCGGCCGGTCTAACTATGTACAAATTAATATTATATTATATTTAACGTCAGGTACGGAGCTCATACTGGACCCCATTCTAGCGGTAAAGAGGTGTATCACGGTAGAAGGCTATGCTAATACTCACATATTATTTCACCCTAGTATTACAAATTTCGCTCGCCATTTATATGATTATTTTTAAATAAATAATTAAAATGAGGGAAATAATATAATGAAGGGGTAGATAATAGGAGAGAGGGAGAGTAAATAGAGAAGGAGGGTGATGAGGGGTATAATATATAATATAGTAAGTGAGGATTTATGTGAGTGGAAACCAGATAAAGGAAATCTAAATTAATATAAGCTCATAGTCACCTAAAGGTGTAATGTTATACAGCTCATGTCAATATAATAAAGCTACAGTATAATATGGCTCACCGGGATTCCAATTAGAGTGGGAGATAAGAAAATAATTATTAATTATACCTTTTAATATAGTTCTATAAGTAAATATAATTTATAAATGACTTTTTATTATGTTAAAAGAAGAGGAGAATTTATAATTATCACCTTATATGATATTTAGAACCCTCACTATTTACAAATACTTGTAACATGAGTTTATTATAATAAATTTAAGACTTTTAGGTTGTCAAGTGTAAATTTATTAATTAGACGCACATAGAGCAATAATTATCTTTATTTACAGTATAGTTAAATCTTATACATTTTGTTATTTCAAACGCAATTACTTTTAAATATTGGCTATAGGTTTATTAATTTATTTAACTCTTATTAAAGAGTTCATAAAAAATAATTAACGTTTTAGGAGAAGACTTTCTTAAAAACTAAAATACAAAATAATAATAATAATATAATATATATATAATTATTATTAATTTATTAATTATTTCAGTTAATAATATTATTATTATATATTTAATATATATTATTATTTATATATTTATATAATATTTATATTTATTTATTTATATTACATTATTAATATATTAATTATATTTATTTATTTATCTTATTCATCACTATTTAATTAATATATATATTAAATATATATATATATATATACTTTAAATATTACTATATCAATATATTTATATATCCTTTCTGTCTTACATAATATCTTAACTATAATAAATCAAAAGTATATATAATATTATAAATATATATTTATAATATTATACGTTAAGTAAAGGTTTTTGTTTGTGAAAAGTTATGATTTATAACAATATTAGAATTTTAAAACATTTTTTTTAAAATGAATATTTTTAATAATAAGTTTCATACTTTCCAAATTTTTACATTTATTATAACTATAATTTTCAATGAAATTAAACATTTTATTATTTATTTTCTAATTATTTATTATATGAATATGTGTTCGAAAATTTTGACATTATATATTATATATAGGCAATCGTTAATTATTGTATATAAATGTTGAGAGTGTGGGGTCATTGATAATACCCACAATGATTATTCACGTGATATTTATAATTACATTTGTAAACTGGAAAAAAGAAAATTTGGGGATTTGAGGGGGGGAAAATATACATGACGTAGGGGAAGTATAAATAATGGTACGAATACAATAACCACCACAATTAATGCACTCGTTTAACTAATACATACATACATACATACATACATCATACATACTGTATATATCTCATTAAATAATATAGTAATATAAATATTAAGCTTTAAGTAGATATTTAAATTCTGAATAGGTTTTAAGCAGATTTTCAGATTCTCGGTAGTTTAAGCAGGTATTTAGGTTTAAAGAACCAACAGTAATAATTCTACTAATAATTATATCATACTGTAAGGAATAAATTTAATAGATAATATAACTATATATTTATATAATATATATATTATATATAATTTTAATTATTTATAATATATATATATTATATATACTATATATATTATTATGATAGCTTACAGGGTACTGATCGGAGTTTGGGGTTGAAAGGCATTACTTGGATTTTAAGCTCAAGTTGAGGTAATTAAAAATTGTTAGTGAGGGCACGCACAAATGATGAGTGAAGCTCAGGTAGCCCGGGTCAAATCATTGGGAATTATTTGAGTAACTGAGAGTATAAGATTAATACGGCTTGTAAATACTTAGGAGGACATTAATATACACCTATCATATTTAATGTATTATATATATATTGGGTACTGGAAACCAATAGTTTAAATAATTTATGTTGATAGTACACTATATACCATGAGGGGGGATGACTAAGCCTATACCCTTTAATATAAAATTTGAATATATATTTGAGTACGTAGATAAGGCTGAACTCGGTGGTATATATTAACTTAACATATCATATCATATATATTAAGGTAATTCAATTGCTGATAACCTATGTGTTAAAATTGTAGTGAGCATCATACCAGTAAGGGAGTGAATGCTATCATACCCTTAAAAATTTTATATATTGAACATTAAGTATAGATTGAAATAACTCAGGTTATATATATACATCAAATCAAAATATAGGTATCATTACTTAGTTGCCTGTGTTTAAAAATAATGTAGTGAGCATACTATACCTAATGGGTAGGAATTGACTTGAGGCCTCATATATATATATATCAAACATTTGAGAATAATATATGACGATAGAAATAAGGTCTGTAAACTTATGGCATTAACACTCATCATTATAAATGTATTATTGCATAGTGAGAAATAACTCAAGAGTTTAAATTAATATTGAGAGTACACATACCTCACAGGGGGGATGTCTAGCATACTACCTTATGAAACTTGAAATATATTGATCTGTAGATAAGCTTGAATAAACCTCGTAATACATACTACCTATCATATAAAGGTTATCTATATGTGCTGTAATATATACCTTGATGTTTAAATGTAGTTGAAGATAGTATATACACTACCCATAGGGGAGGATGTATAGCCCCTTTAAATATAATTATATTAATCGAATATTGACATAGAAACGATGTAACTCATTTCGTTTAGACGGATTCTACACTCTTAATTTCTCAGCATTAAGTTTTCTTTATGCTTGACACACCATAGTGTTTATATTCTTGTTTATTGAAGCTATGCTGCTAACCTTCATGTGGGATGCGACCCTATGCTGATCACCCCTTACACACACACTCACAAGTTATATCATTGGAGCAGGGATGTATATAAGCATATAGGCGCACAATATCGTTTCAATATATATTATGCAGCACAACTTACAGGAAACATTATTGAATAAATCGTTCTTCCTTTTTTCTCTAATTGTTGTCACTAAATCCGATACAGAAAAGAAAAAAAAAGGTATATATTTATCAACAATATAGTAAAAAAATTTAATACATTAATAAATTAATAAAATATATTGGAAAAAAAATCTTTAAAATTAATTACATATATAGAGGGAGGAAAGAAACAGTGATACCATTATTTATTAATATATATTACAAATTTAAAAGGTATATTAAAAAAATTTTAAATATACAAAAAAAAATATATAAATTCTTAAAAGCGCATATTATACCACTGGAGAAATCTATAACTTTCATATAAGATATATTTCTATCTGGGTTATTCTGTTTATAAAAATCAAACACCTCAAAGATCCTCTGGTAGGCCTCATTAGCACACCTCTTTGATTCTTCCCGGGCCACTCCATACACCACGCCTCTCCCCTTCAAGCTTACATTTCAGCCGCTACTCCCCATCCTACGTTTGATTCATGTCATATTTTCTGTTTATATACAGAGTTAACTCACACAAACTCTTTAGTTCACTCCAATTTTGCTCAATTATTTAATATCGCTCTTAATCAGTATATTATTGTTTATCTATCTTAAATTTACGACTATATTACTTATCGATATTTATAGGACTTAAGAAACTTGGGCCTTGGTGAGAGGAAAACTGGCACCTAGGTAACAGAGGTTATTTTATTAACATTTAACCCTCAGAATTATTCGCCTTGTAATATCCGTTAACCTCCAATTACCACCAACCTGGATTCGTCCCCCTCCCCTTCGCCATATTACAAACCCTTACACAAATCCTGGTCAGAATTTACTCTTATTACATTTACACAGGAGTTTATCGCTGCTCACAATGTAAACTCAAAATTGTATGATATATACAACCTTTGGGTCTCACCGTTATTCAATACTGGCATCCGCATGATGAATATCTATATATGCTACGTACATTTATACTCACGGGATTGCGCACACTCACTATACACCCTCATCATAGTAAGTGGAATCCTTAAGACATCTTCGACGTGGCAAGGACGCGGAACCTTGCACGAGATTTCTTGTCATAACACACACCTACTGGACAGGTTTACACTAACGAAGTAATTGGTTAATCCTATTAACATGAGATCAGTATCAATAGACCTTGATTGTATCGGTCTAAGCACTAAATATACGGGGCTCATAACTGAATTAGATCGTCCTAAGTACCCCCTACAAATACAACCATGAATCAAATGATTTTTTCAGCGCATCATAAAAATAAAGTCACCAAATTTATGTCCTCAATTCGGATATTATACGTAATATTAACGGTTAACTCATCTCCACAACCCTCCTAATGACATTTAAAACAATTATTAACATTGTTATAAATATCAGGTTATACATTAGTCTAAACGCTTCATCTTTCATACTTTAGGCATTATTCTTCGGGTTCACAACATGGTAAAAGTAACATAAACTTTCCTTGCCTGGCTACAAACCACATATTGGGAGGATCATAATAGAATGGTAACCTTATTAGCTACTTTTGTTATCCTTCTTTATTACACTCTTAATAAATCTCTTTAAGGGATTGGTTTGTTCTACCAACGAATTAACATATAAGGTAGAATTAATGTGCATCAAAATTATCACGACCTTTGGGTTTGTTAAGTATCCTTACTGGATCAATGAAATATATGCATAACCGTAACAAGTTTTCATATTAATAAGGCAAATGAGGGCATTCATATGACAACTGACCGAGAATAATAAATTGGCTACCTTTGAAAACTATCAGCAAACCAATTTTCTTTCAAAACGCTACAATTCTTCTTGACTAGTCTTTCCCGAACAATCGGGATAGTAATGCATCAACTATGAACAAATATTGGTTTATTTTAAACTATACACATTTGGTTGAACAAGTACACTAACTTTTGCATAAAAACTTAACGTAACTTAATTCACACTTCCTCTCTCTATAATAGTATTTTATCTATATATAATCATTATTTTATGTTTTTGGCGACGAATACAGTAGTATTTCTCACTCATAAAAATAATTATATATACACAATACTCTAGGTTGTAATTATATTACCTTCACATCATATATTTCTGATCAACCCATGTTTAACCTGTCACACCTATCGCTTACTCAAGTTTGTTGTGAGATTATACTCACTTCACAATAGATTTAAGGGCCGCAACTTCATCAACCCTTGTAGTAACATATATTAAAGATTCACATCACGATCGAGAGACCAAAACCTATCCTACAAATAATAAGGACCTGAGGTAATTAAAAATACTCAAAAGGCAAAAGAGGTAAACAAAACATACTAGTCAAATGGTATCCTTTCCTGTTCTCGCACTCACATACACACGTCACACCTCCTATTCCACCCATATCATCGTCTTCCATAACATGCCTCAACATAATGGAGTAACTAAGTTTTCCCATAAAGATAACTTTAACACTTGAGGCGGGTTTGCCAATTATTGCATTACTTAGCCCTTAATTATCATACTCTGTATTAGCCGGCGAAATTCTCACCTGGTATAATTTATACTGTTGAACTAATTGGTAACTATAAAGGTTTTGGGTTTATACAAGTTAACTATTATTAGGCTCTGAACCCTACACAATTATAATCTCTCATTCATGAGAGATAACACATCCTACATACTTTAAAGAGAGATAAACAGCTAACATTAACAAACAGCTTCAATTACTTATACTCAATATGTAGATCACGACACACTGCACAATCAATAGATACGATTGGACCTTTCAGCAACTCTCATATTTTACTGTGATGATAGGGAGTTTAAATAAAATAACTTTTTTACCATTTCACTTTCTAGCTTCACAATTATCTTTTTCAGATAACTTTTTGGGCCTTTCATCACATAAACTCATTTTTAAGCTTATGCTGCTAAACACTCTCTAAATCTTATAACTAATTATAAAATATATTAATATAGGTTTTTACGTCATATACCACTCATGCTCTCATTTCCATCATTGCTATATCTTTATCTTTAAGATTTATAGGCCAAATATTTTCTAATATTATCTAAGTTAATAAAAGATATAAATTCTATGATTTAATAACACACCCACACCATCAACTCACTATTTCGAGAACAGTCCAATTAACTCTATTGGGTCTTTTAATCTATTTTCTTGTCTAACGAGGATAATTGGAATATTTATTGCTCCATTTAACATTATGCAATTGTCACTATGAAGTAACACTAATCGATTATTCATACACTAAAGGGCTCACATATACATATAGGATTTCATACAAATTCCAATCCGAGAATTAAATACTAAGGTCAAAATTTTAAATTGCTACGACATCACACAAACTTACTTATCAAATTAGATTTCATAACAATTAGATACATTAGCAACACAATACTATGAACAAACCACCTTAGTGTATTCAACCACTCCTAAAAATTCCTACACAATTATTATAACACTTTAAAGGCTTTTAAAACACACACGGTTAGATACAAACAGCTTGGGGGACCTGAAACCCCTTTAAAAAAACGCGCTGCAAAGCTTACCGATACTTTAAAACAACAATCAAAAAGTACATACGCCCATTTGAGTCTTTTTCAGATATCGCTCGGAAACGTAAGCGGGATTTTACCATTCTGGATTCTCCTTGTTTCAAAAAGCAATTACATACATCTTCAAATCACATCAAGTGTTCCGATTTTTTAATTACACACTATAGTGAATAGATCTTATCAAAAAATTTGATCATAACCTTACCTAAATCAATCATACTCCCAACGAATAAATGCAACATAGTAAAGTTTTACATCAATAAAGCTGACATAACATAAGTTGAGCTAAAGATACATAACAAACCTACCCACCCAGCGCGACGACCCGCTTATACACGAATAAACTGGGCTCAACATAAACAAACGGTCACTTAGTCGACCTTGACTCCAGACAGGTTAAGAAACTTGAGTGCTTACCACATTGGCTCTCCAGATAACATATCCTACACCCGTTCTACTCGTCTTTCACTGGTATCAACCAGAAAAGTAATACCCCTTTCTATTCTTAACATTTCGAGAGTTAGTTTAATCTCCTTCTTTACTTGAAGCATTGAGGATAACAAGATGGGTCGATATTCACCAAAAACTTACAAAAAGTGTAACGATTCCTTACCACTCCATAAACTATACGAGCACAGATATTCGATATTTGTAATCGGTTAATATTAATATAAATTATTATTATTATTATTCGGTCATCTTTTTGAAATTTATTTTAATTCATTATTATTATAATATATTTACAAATTATTATATTTTATCTATGGATTAAAATATCACTTATCTAATTGGATTCTCCCTAATACATGGACGAACGATGCCTCTATAATGAGAAAGCGAGATATAATTAACTTTATTGTGTAGGGCATCATAGGTGATTTTCCTACTTACGACGGGCATTTAGATAAACTGGAAATATGAATCTGCTGCGCGGCGACAGGCTCGGGCATTACAGATCAGAGAAAATTTTGGCAACCCAGGGGCACGCCAAACGTTTCTAGACGCGTAATATCGAAAAGTACCAATATATGATCCGCCATCACGCCAAAAATATCGCTAGCTGAACTTTGGTTAATTAATTTTCTCTAAATTTTTTTTTTTCATCTAAATTTTTATTTAACATTAATCTGCAACTTAAGATTATAACTGGCATAAGCCGAACTATTTGAAAAATATTCTTACTTTAATTGTCCTTATATGTTAATCTATCTATACATTTCTTTGTAACAATTCGTATATTTAAATTTGCTTTTTCTATTCATCTTTATGATTTCTTTTTTTTTTTCCATTCTTTTTATATAATGCGACGCTGCAATGTTGAAGGCTTTTGAACAAACGCTGACAAACTTTCCTTTATTCCATACTTTCTCTCTTTTTTTTTTTTTGGTCGTTTTTTTTTTATTCTTAGTTTGTGAAGTTAATCTATTTTTTTTTTTCATTTTTAATTGCTTGAACGAATACATCAACACTATCACATTTTTTTTTTTTTTTTTTTTTTTTTTTTTTTTTTTCTTTCTCACACTTCTATCATATT
>JABUQX010072982.1:0-12500 GCA_015478945.1 Trachelipus rathkii
TTTCAATACTAGTATATAATATATATATCATTATATATATTTAATTATTATATATATACAATATATTACATAATTGTTATTTAAAATATTTTTTAAATATTATAATCATATTATTATATCATTATATATATTATTATTTATACTATATATTTATATCTTTATTATTATATTATTACATAGTTTAAGATACAAATGATATCTAATATATTTTTTGTTTTAAAATAATTTATAAATAAAAAGTAGTAGGAAATTAAAAATAAATTTTATTGCTATAAACTATTTTGTTAGATTAAATTGAAAGAGTTGTGGAACAGGTGATTTTTTTTTAAATCTTATTTTATGGACTTTTTTTGTATTCTATTAAATTTAATGTATGCTTTTTTGTATCGAAAAATAAAAATCTCTTATGATTAAAATTTCTCGCATTTTTATTCTTTTAACATTTTTTTTATGTATTTTTAATTGTTTATTATTAAAAATATTAAGTTATTTTATAAGCAATTTAAATAATTTTTAAATTTTTCAAATATATAACTTTATTTTTTTTTTCATATTTATATTTTACATATATAATGATAATAATATATATATATATCTATGCGAGGTTTAGATATAATTTGAATATATATATATTAGTATACTTATAGACTGATGAGTGAGTTATATATTAGCGGTATAGATAGATAAGGAGATATATAGTATATATATATATTTATAGATAATATATGTATATATATCCATTGTATAGATATATTATATAATATTATATGAATATATCGAATGAAAGTCCTTGGGACAATTTCACTCTCGTAATGTTTTTTAGATGAATTTTTTATTTTTTTTTATTTTTTATTTTTTTCTCATTTTTTAATTTTTATTTTTAGGGGTTTAGAGCTTTATCCTCGGACTATTTTTGAAGTTCAAAATCAAATTCTTCACTATTTTTTTTTTATCTATCTTTAGATTATTAGAGAAAATCTCCTGAACAATCGCTGGTGTTATTATTTTTGATTTAAAAAATGTCTAAATGCTTTTTAGATACTGAAATTTATTTAGAGTACGGGTGTCGAACTAAACAATTCAAATTTTTCTTGTATCTATGGTTAGGTTAAAAAAAAGTTTTATTTACAATTATAGAGAGAATTATTTTTTTTTTCAATATTCCCACCTCCCAACCCATTCTTCGGAGTTTTACTCAGTCAAATAGAATTTGGCGTCGAGGCCGGGAAGCAGGAGCCGGAGCCGGGCCGGAGCCGGAGCTCGTGCTGGTGCCGGTGCCGGGCCAAGATCCAGGGATTAAATTGTTTTTTCGAGAATAATTTTTTAGTATGATGTAAAATTTATTGCAGAAAAGATGTACTAAACAATTTTCAAATAGTTTGCGATCTTAGTGGATTCGGATCGGATCCGGAGCGGGTCGAAAAGCCAGAGCGGATGTCGGGCCCGGAGCGGAGCCGGAGCCAGAGTTGAAATTTTTGTTTTCAAAAAATATTTTTTTTAGGTGAAAATTTATTGCCAGAAGACGTGCTTGAACAAGTTATCAAATAGTGCAGAACCTTAGTCGGATCCGAGCAGAAGCCGAGTCATAACCCGGATCTGAGCCGATCGCGAGCCGATTCCCGCCTGGGGGTATGGTTCTAGTCTTTTTTTTTTTTTGCGGGGGGGGGGGGGGGGGGGGTGTTTGTGTTTTGGTGCAGATTTCAGTCCTTTGGACGTCTTAAGGGGGGGGGGGTGTGGTTCGGAGAGGCAGAGTTTGGGGCGATAGTGCAGAAACCTTGCCGTATGCCGGGCGAAGCTGATTGCGAGCTCGGATGCGCGATTCCGATGCGGGGGAGTCCGTGTGGGGGGGTGATGGTGATGGTTGTTTCAGAATGATGTGGTTTTTAGGGGGTGGAAATTTTATTGAAGAAGGAGGGGGGGGGGGGGGGGTTGAGGGGGGCTGGGGGAGCAAGGGATGGCTTCAGAGATAGTGGTTGGGGTGGTAGGAAACGTTGGAGAGGTCGTGGATCGCGGGAGGCCGAAGCGAGGTGGGTATCCGGGAGGCGTACAGATAATGATTCGATCAGAAATATGACGATAGTGATCCGCTCATGTGTCGATGATACCGGTCTGGATGGTATGAATTTTTTTCGGGAGAATTATTTTTTTTGTGTGAAAGTTGAATTGTCAGAAGCGTGCCGAAAATTTTAACATTAGTGCAGAACCTTAGTCGAATACGGAACGAAGTTGAAGTCGGAAGCCGGATCGATTCCTGTGAATCCGGATCCTTGGGTTAGTGAATTTTCTTCAGAAAAATATTTTTTGAGGTGGAAAAAATTATTTCAAGAGAGCGGGGTTGAACAGATGTTCAAATAGTCTAGCGACATTAGTCGGGATCCGGAAGCCGTATCGGATCGGATAACGATCCGGAGCTGATCCTGGGTATGAATTTTTTTCGAGAAAAATATTTTTATTTGGTTGAAGATAAAATTATTTGTAGAAGACGTGCTGAACATTTTTAAGTAGTGCAGAAACCTTGTCCGGGATCCGGAACAGAGCGAATGCTCGGATCCGGATTCCGGATCCGCGTCTTTTGGTCTGGAATTTTTGTTCAGAAAATATTTTTTTTAGGGTGAAGCAATTATATTTCAAGAAGACGTGCTGCGCAATGTTCAAATAGTGTAGAAACATTAGTCGGATCCTGAGCCGAACCGAAGGTCGATCCGAGCCGTATTCCGAGCCGGGAGATCCTGGGTTAATGATTGATTTTGTGCAGGGAAATAGATTTTTTGGTTAAAACAGATTTATTGGCAGGAAGGACGTCACCGAAACAATTTTCCAAATTAGTGCAGGGGGGAACCTTAGTCGAATCCGGAGCGAAGCTGAAAGTTGGGAGCAGATCGGAGCGGAATCGGTATCCTGGTATGGAATTGTTCGTGTCAGAGATATTTTTTGAGGTGTGAAAATATTTTCAAGAGACGTGTGAGCAATGTTCAAGAAGTAGTGTATAGAACATTAGTCGGATCGAAGACGAAGCCGAAGTTCTTCGGAGCCGTATCGAGCGGATCCTGGGTATGAATTTTTTTCAGGAAATATTTTTTGGATAAAAAAGATTTATACTATGAGGCCCAAAAAAGAATTTTCAAATGTTGGCCAAACTAAAGAAGTAGCCAAAACTGAATCCGAAGCTGAGTCGGAGCAGAGCGCCGGATTCGGATCCTGGGTATTGAATTTTCTTCAGAAAATTATTATTTGAGGTGAAAAATTATTTCAGTAAGACGCTGATCAGTTCTGAACAAGTTAATAGTCTAGAAACTTAGGTCGGTATCCCGGAGCCGTACTCGGGAGCCGGGATCCGGGAGCGTACTCGGAGGCCGGATCCGTGAGTCGGATCCTGCTTATGAATTCTTTTTCGGGAAATATTTTTTTCTGTGAAAGAAACATTTATTTGTCAGAAGACGTCCGAACAATTTTCAAATAGTTGCTGATCTTTTGTATGCGTCCGGACCAAAATGATTTCGGATATCTTTCCTTATTGTGGAATGTCATCGAATTTTTCAGAAATATTTATTTTAGTAGAAAAAGTTTGATCATACAGTGGGATTCCTGACTATTCAACGGTAGCTGTACCATTGTCGGATCCGGAGCGAAGCCGAAGCCGAAGAAGTGCGTTATCCGGAGCGTATCCCGGAGCCGGTATCGGAGCCCGGATCCTGGGTATGGAATTTATTTTCAGGAAATTATTTTTTTTGGTTAAAAAATTATTGGCAGAAGAACATGCAAAGGATTTTCAAATAGTGCGCAGAAACCTTAGTCGAATTCGGGGCCGAAGCCGATGTGGGGCCAGATCCGGAATCCGGATCCGGAATCGGATCCGGATCAGGCACCTTTGTTATGATTTTCTTCAGAAATATTTTTTGAGCGGTGGAAAATTTTTAATTTCAAGAGAAACGTGGGCTGAAGCAATGTTCATTAGTCTAGAAAAGAATTGTCGGATCCGGAGCAAGAGCCATAGCTGGAGTCAGAGCCTCGAAAGCCGGATCCTTGGGTAGGATTTTTTTTTCTGGGTAAATTTAATTTTTAGGGAAATATTTTTTTGGAGAGAAGACGTGCTGACACAATTTTCAAATAGTGCAGAACCTTAGTGGACTCCGGAGCGAAGCGAACGAAGTCAGACGCCGGATCGCGAGAGTCCTGGTCTGATTTCTTTCAGAAAATTTTTTCAGGCGAAAAATTTATTCCAGAAGACGTTGTGAACAATTTTGCAAAGTAGTGTTGAGATTATTCGGATTCGGAAGCGAAGTCGTATCCGGAGCCGTATCCGGAGCCGGATCCGGGAAGTCGGTCAGAGTCGGATCCTGCTTATTGAATTTAGTTCGGGAATATTTTTTAGGTGAAAACATTTATTGTCAGAAGACGTGATGAACAATTTTAAAATAAGCGGAGAAACATTAGTCGGTTCCGGAGCCGAAGTCGGATCCGGATCTGGATTCGGATCCTTAGCCGGATCTGGGTATAAATTTTTTTCGAAAAATATTTTTTAGGTAAAAATTTCAAATGCAGGAAACGTGCTTAACAATTTTCAATTAGTACAGAAACCTTAGTCGTATTCGGAGCCGAGGTCGAATCGAAGTCGAAGCCGGACAATTATTCCAGATGTTCTTTATTCAAGAAATATGTTTTTAAGTGAGAAAAATTTAGTGGAAGAAGACGTTGTGCTGAACATTTTTCAAATAGTCCAGAATCCTTAGTCGGAATCCGGAAGCCAAAGCCGACGTCGGGGTGGAACCGGAAGGTCGGAGCCAGGAGCCGGAAGTGATGAGAGTCTCTAGAAATTTTTTCAAAAAATATTTTTTTAAGTGAAAAGTTTCATTTGCCAGAGGACGTGAACTGACAGTTTATCAAATCAGTTGCAGAAACTTTGTCGGGATCGCGATCTGGTGTAAAGAAATGTTTATTCAGAAAAAAATTTTTTATCGGAAAAATTTATTGCCAGAAAAAGGTGCTGAAAACAATTTTCAATAGGTCTAATCATAATCCTGTTTTAAAAGATTAAATTGAAGTCGGTATGGAGCCGGATCCGTATTGACCGATCCTTGGGTATGAATTTTTTTATTAGAATACCTTGTTAGGAGAAAAACTTATATTGTCAGAAGACTGCTGGCAATAATTTTCAAATCAGTTGCAAATTCTAGATCGGCTTTCCGGATCCGCGAGTCGGAGAGGGAGCCGGTATTGAATTATCTTTGGCGGAGAAATCACTATTTATTCTGAAAAGAATTATTACCAGAAAGGCGTGACTGAAAACAATTTTAAAATAGTGCAGAACCTTAGCCGGAGAGCCGGAGCCGGAGCCGTACCGGAGCCGGAGTAGATTTGGGTATAATTTTTTTCAAGAAATATTTTTAGGTAAACAATATAATTACAAGAAGTGCTCATAAATTTTCAAATGTAGAAACCTTTAGTCGGAGCCGAGTCTGAATAGATAAATTGATTTTACGTTTTGCGTGGGGAATATTATACCATATATATACGTTATTATTAGATCATATTTTATATATATAGCATAAAAGGTATAATATATATCTAATATATATAGTATAATAGTGTATATATTATATATATACTATAAGAATTATTAATATATACATTATAATTTTTTATATAAAGAGTCTTATATATATATATATATATATATATATATATATTATATATATTCTATATATGCCTGTCTATAAAAGATTAAAACACTCTTCATTGAGGAGAGGCCGCGGTAAATCTTTTTGAATAGCCAATTAGAAGATGTTCACTCAACGTAATAGCTGAATATACGTCAAAGCCTCTTAAGCCATACACGTGGAAAAGCACCCAAATTCTACAAGATGCTATAAGCACAATAAGGATTAGCATAATGCTCAATAAGTGAATGTCTCGAATTTTAAAATTTAGAAATTAGTCTTTATAGTTCCTGCTGGGATTTGTATAAGAATATTGTTTTTTTATAAAATGAATTTATATTTAATTAATATCCACCTTCCCAGAAAAGAAGGCCTCTCGGAACAGATTTCTAATCTAATGATTCGATATAATGCTTTTAAACTCTGAGAATTGGCGTGAGACCGGGGGGTAACTATTTAAGGTCGAAGGAAGAGAGTGGTTCGTGGAAAACAACCGATAGCATGGGCTATGGCATTCTGCTTGGGTGTCTGGGTTTCGTGGAATAAACCACCAAAGTCCAAGAGAAACGCCGAAATGTGCGAAACCAATGTTGATTGCGGACAATTTTGCAATAATAAGACAAAGGAAAATTTCACTCGCGCCGGACTCGAACCATCAACAACAGACTCGCAGACAAATGAAAGATCGAAGGTTCGCATCCTTCTGAAACTAGTCGAATTCAAACCTTCCCAGAAAAGAGGACATATCAGATACAGTTTTCTAATCTCCTGCTGCGATATCACTGCTTTGAAACTTAGTACTTTTTTAAATCGACAAGAGGGTGGTCTGGACCACTGCATGTTGGTCATGGCATCTGCGATTGGGTGTTCTGGGTTACGAGGCAGTATCCAACAAAGTCAAGATACGCCGAAAGGATGGCAACAACATGCTTGTTGCGACAATTTTGAAATTAATAGGACGAAGAAAAATTCACTCGCGCTCGGACTCGAACATAGACTTACAGGATCGCGTTTTAGACAGATGTACAGGATAGCTCTACACTAGATCTGATTCCGCCTTTCCAGAAAAAGAAGGCATATCGGAGCAGTTTTCTAATATGCTTCATCTCCGATATCACTGCTTTGAGAACTCAGGTACTTATTTAAATCGACGGGAGGTTTTGCGTTAGGAACTCCTGGTGTTAGGCTATCATGGCTTTGCTTGAGGTGCTCCTGGGTTTTACAGGAGCCAAACAACAAGTCAAGGAACGCGAAAATTGCACCACCATGCTATGTTTTGCGGGCAATTCTGCAAATAATAAGACAATATAAAAATTCACGTCGCGCAGGACTCGAGATCATCGACAACAGCGTCGCGTTAGACAGTGTACAGGCAGCTCTGTCACTTGTCCGATTCACCTTCCCAGAAAAAAGATGGCATCTCCGAACAATTTTCTTATATATTGTCTTGAATCACGTTTTGCAAGTCGTAGTATTTTTAATGGACAGAGAGGGTTGCGTCTGGAAACCGTGTGCTAACGTGGCTTTCTGTTGGTATATCCTGAGGTAACAAGAGGCAACAATCGAAAGTCAAGAACGGATTGAAGATGAGGGGCACAGCATTTGCTTGTCTGACCCCATTTGCAAAAATTAAGACAAAGATACAAATTCAGTCGCCACCATGATCCTCGAACTCGACAAACAGAACGTCGCCGTTAGACACTCGCATCCTCACGGGGCAACGCACTCATACACTAGTCCGATCCGTTTCCCAGAAAAAGAAGGCCATGTTCGAACAGTTTCTAATCTTCTGTTGTCTCCGATTTACATGCTTTGAAATCGGGTACGTTGATGTTAAATGAAGGAGGGTGGTTGGAAACCCTGCTGGAGCTACACGGCATTCTGGTGTGGTGCTCTTGGATTACAGGAGCAACAAAAAACAAGCAAGTAAAATAGCAACGCCCCGGAGCAACCTGGCACAAGCATGCACTTTTTGGTTGGTAAATTTGCACCCGAACCCAACACAATTATAAGACACCAATAAAAAGGTTTACACTCAGCACCAGGAACTGACACTCGACACAGCGGTCGCGACGTTAGACAAAGTCGTGCCTAGTAGGCAACGAATCATACACTTCGCATCGACTCGCTCCCTACCAGAAAAAGAAGCATCTAAATGGCAACAAAGGCTTTCCTCTCATAACATCTCCTAGCTTCGATAACCTCACATCTCTTTGAACTGTCACACCGAACCGTATATCAACTCATTTAATCCATAATGGTAAAGGTGTCTGCATATGAAGAGAAAAACCACCTACAATAGCACAATCTACTAAACTAAAAAATATATATATATATTACCTGATATATTTCTTATATATTACTATTATACTACGTATATTATATACCATCACAATCAACCCTATCTACTAAGACGCTAACAACTATACCCTCTACCACATACACTAAACTATAACTATAATATCATTATATATATTATATATATATATATTATATATTATACCTGCTCTTAGTACTAGCTATATCGACGTATTATAGTGAAGTATATTTACATATCACCATACATACTTATCATAATATGAATCCTATATATAGTATATAATCTATATAAATATATATAATACTCCATCAATTCTATATACTAGTCTATCTAATCAGAGACATTCACTTACTATCCATATTTATATACTATATTAGAGAAAATAACTATCCTACATTTTTGCCCTCGGAAAAACAGCAAATATCATTTCAACAGATTTTATTTTGCGTTTTATGAAGCCAGATTATCTTTCTTGCATTACATTAGATTTTAAAAATTTCCTTAAAATAAGATAAGCGAACCAAGTTATTTTTCAAATAAGCTTTTCGAACACATTTGTTAACAACGTTGTTTATAAAATTCAGACTTTTCTTGGCTAAATTCACGTTTTTAATGTTTTTATGCACCGAAGGTAAGGAGGTGTCACACGTGATTGATTGATTTGATTTACTTCAATTTTTATTTTGAAGTACGTATTTCGCGAGAGAGATTGCTTAAAAAACAGAGTTTTAGAAGATAAAGATTTGAGATAGAGTTGTCGTAGCATTGAACTTTTGATTAGGTCACAAGAAGATGAGGAGAAGTATGTTGTAGTGAAAGCATTGAGCAACTGAGTCGAGGTGAATAATTAAGTCTCGCCTTCAGTTGCCTACGTTGTGAAAGCCCCGGAAAAAAAAAATTGTCCCCGCTAGTCCCCCCCAAAAGAAAAAACGAACAGTTTTTTTTTTTGGTTTCCCAAAAGAATTAAGAGATAAATTAGTTGTTCAGTCCAGAAAGAGTAGCAAATTGTTTATGCTGTGTGCGGTTCGAAGAATAATGGATATTGAGGATAGTCTCCCCTTAATGTCCATACCATAGTTTAACTGTTCATAGTCCATACTAAAACGCAGATTAAAGTTTCGATCAATCAATAAATCAAAGGGTCGTGTGTTATTTTATTTTTTACCATTAATTTTCCGTTATCATCAATTTTTTAACACATAAATAATATACATTTATTACTTTTTTTTAAAATAAGATTGGGGTATGTAAATGTAATTAAATGCTATCTAAATAAATAAATATGGTTAGTCTAACTTGTGTTTTTTGAAGGTCTCCACAAACAGATCTCGACCGATTTCTATCGTCAAGTAATATTACCTGTGATTCATCTCGGATTTATTTTATACTTGCAGACCACTGGGAAGAAAAAAGCTTGTCGCAATTATTTTTTTTTTTGTCTTTATGTTTTCTTTTATTTCATTATTGATTTGAAAAGGTTTTTTTAACATCCCTTCTCTTTATACTAAACCTCTTCGTAATCTCCTTCGTGATAATATATGTCTACCAAAAAGTTTTTTAGAAATGGTTTTTTAGTTCTTTTTTTGCAAGTATACAAAAAAATTTGTCTTTAAAATAAAGTGTGTGGTTAACAAGTCAGAGTTTGATGGCAATTTGAGGGTTTTGTTATTCTCCGGCGAGTCGGAGGAGGCTTTGGCATAACGTTTAGAGACATATCTTTTCTCTCCTCTTCCTGCTTACCATCCCTTCTGTTACCTTTATCGCTCTCTTCTACCTTTCTTCTCTCTTTCGTATCTGCCCTCTCTCGTCTTATCGGTTCTGTGGGTACTGATCTTACTTTACTAGTGCCTTTATCTACGACTTTTTCTGTATTCTCCTCGCATTAATGTTTCTCCTCTCTGCCACCGAAATACTGTATATATCTGAATATAATTATACCTACCTTGTATATAGTGGTATCTGTTTAAATGATAAGTATATCTTATACTATGACATAATAATACAAAAAAATAATATGACTACCCACAATTACCTAATTTTTATACATAAGTATATCATTAATATTAATTTCGAAATCTAAACGGACTCAGTTTGTTTGAATTGTTCGTTCTTCATGTGCGGTCGACTGACGCCGTAAATTTCAGTTTCTAGGCTTTAATTAGCGGAATTACGTAGCTCTAGGGATAAATATTTCCATTTCTCCTTCCAATCTATCGTCGATGTAATACTACTATAGTTAGTTATATAGTGTATATATGTAATATATATATGATATACTGTGATAGACATCTTCATAATCCGCCAAATAATAATATAACTATACCCGTAGCACCTAGATAGTCAAATGTCTTACTCTACTTACCTTATACGAAAATGACAGTATAAATATATCTATAGTATCAGTTAGAACCCAAGTATCCGTAAAAAGGATGCAGAATATATAATGTATTCGTCATTGAATATAAAACACCCAATAATACTAATATATTATTGTAAGTAAGTAATAATACATAATACCATTACCCTATCCCTCAAACGCCACATAAAGCCATACATATATAATCGTAGCAATTAATAACCCCAATAATTATCTTCCGGACTATACCAATACTATACTTACTACTTACATACGTAGCCGATTAAATACTATCTATATATAGACGAACAGAAGAAGAAGATGACTTCTCGGACCGTAATCCCTTTTCACATATTCCAAACCCATATTATATTATTAAAATAATTTATCTTTTAATTTATCTTTGCAATCAATTAAAAGGGTGTCGTCATAAATTCTAAAACGAAAGGCAATCAATCATTTTTGATTTAAATAAATGATTTAAATTTTTAATAATTCAGTCCGTTTTCAAAGTTTAATTAGTAACTAAAGAAATTTCAGACCAACATAAAAAGGAACCCCACTACGTAGGTAAAAAAACATTTAAAAAAAGAAGAAAAATGCCAATTTTTATGTCACTTATAATGCCAAAAACGTTTTTCTCACTTATTTATGAATGAAACAAACTCATTGGCAACTTGACGGAGTTTTACGAAAGCAATAAAAATTTTATTTAAAAAAAAGAAAAAAAAGTGATTAATGATTTTGAAACTTTTGTCAAATTAAAAAAAAAAAAAAAGAGGGTAGGAAGCTATTAAACAAAACCGGAGGACCCAAGAAAAGGGGTTCATGACCCATTAAGGTAAGATCTAAAAAATGCGATCCCCAACGCGAGAATGAAGGTAGGACTCAAAGCCGAACGGAATCGAAGTAAGGGCGCGGAAGAGAACGCGAATGCAAGAGCGGAAGAGAAAGCGAACTCAAATGGGAGAGCGGAAGAGAACGCGAATGCTTGCGCGGATGAAAACGCGAATGCGAGCGAGGATGTGAACGTGAATGCGAGCTCGGAAGAGAACTCGAATGGAGCACGGATGAGAACGCGAACCCGGAAGAGAATGCGAACAGCGAGACGAGAACGAGAATACGAATGCGAATGTGAGCGCGAACGAGTACACGTACGTGAGAAGTTGCAGAACTATCTATCAACTATCTACGAAAAGCGATCTTACCACGATTACAGTTTCATGGTGTTGGCTGCATCAGCTGATTTTCAGTATTGATACAATCTAACAGAACAACACTACTTGCATATTTTCTAGTTTGCCCACACATTCCTATTTTCAACCGTCTAGATCGGGCTACGTATTTACCCTCTAGCTTGTCCTATTTCACTCTTAATCATATTTGGTTGATCGTTTCTGTGTTCGCTTTTTTTCTGATATGTCCTCACCTTTGAGTGAATTAAGCGAACAATGTAAAATTTTTTTTTTTTGGCTTGACCTCTCATATTTTCCGTGGAGCAGCCTAGTTCTCTTGAACACTTCGAACTTTAGTGTGTGTTATTTTTTACTCTCAAACATAAGTTGGATTAATCTCTCTCGTGTTTGCATTTTCTCTTCGTTGGAATTTGTGCGATGCCGTTGGATTGGGCGTACCAGTTAATTGAATCATTTGCAACAACTCTAGGAACAACATTTGAAATCTATGCGCCTGGAAGCATGATCTAGAGAACTCTGAAAGCTCAATGATTAGGACTGTGAAACGTTGCTCAGAAAAGCAGTCTTCTGGAGAATTCTGAGCTCAATAAAGAGTTTTGAGGCTAAAAGAGAGAAGATGCTGATCTCTATTGAAAGGACCAAAGTCTTTCCAGGGATAAGATAAAGAAGAAGATATATATTATTATTTTAAATTCTTCGAGTGCTTAAACTATAAAATGAAGAACAATTTCTTGTCTTCCATTCCAAAATCTTCATTATTGGTGGTTTCTATGTTCACCACCGAATATGACTTTCTTGTAGTTCTCAAGATACAACCGGTTAACAGCATGAACTAGCCTTCCATTTGTCTATCCGGAACAAATTTGAACAGATGGTGCAGCTAACTACCTATACTAAACTGTTAAACCTATAAACCCTATTAAACTGACTCCGATCTCTCTCTCGTACACCTAATTATGGCAGAGAAAACC